>JARGCV010000481.1:0-17500 GCA_034064705.1 Bothrops alternatus | reverse complement strand
TCCTCAAAGCCAGCCCAGCTACTGTTTTAGGATGCTTGGCAATCCTGCTGGCGGGTTAACAGCTGGCTGGCTAAAAGAGCAGCTTTTTTTAAAAAAAATATATTTTCCACACTAAAACAGGTGTCATACATCAAATTGGATTGAAACCATCTTTCCCCTCCCCCCCAGGAGATGGAAAGCCATATTGCTCGGCTCGGATCTGGTTCGCTGGAAAAAGAAAGGCTGGGGAATGTGGGCTTGTTTCTGGCCGAACATCTGGGTTCAGACTGGGATAATGTGGGTTGAGTATCTGGGGTGAGAATTTAAGGATTTATTTTGCCTGAGCAAAGCAGCGTTTCTCAACCGTGGCAATTTTAAGATGGGCGGACTCCAACTCCTAGAATTCCCCTTAATCCCAGGATAATTGAGATTAAGCCAGCTGGTGCACCCAGTTGTCCCGGGATTAAGGATCATCACCCCGTTTGAGTCAAGTTCAGTTCCCTGTTCCGCTCATTGACATTTTCCTGTCGTTTCATTCGTTGTAATGTCCAGATGATCTGCCAGGGTCTTTTTCCGGACTCATACTTTGATTTCGCAGACTAGCCTACAATCCTAAACTCTCCTAGTGGTCTCCCATCCAAGGACTCAACCAGAAATTCAGCCTTGCTGAGGCTGTTGAGATTATCCAAGGTTGGTTAAGCGCTGCCGTGTGGTTGGGCCTTCCCAGCAGTGCAATCTCTCCTTCCTTTGATTATTAATTAATTATACAATTAGATATATAAATAGTGGCAAATAGGCTCAGTGCGGCTTTCTCCTCCAATTTTTCTCAACAAGCCTGAGAGGTGAGTTCGGCTAGAACAGAATAACAGAGTTGGAAGGGACCTTGTAGGTCATCTAGTCCAACCCCCCCCCTCTCCTGAGAGAAAGTGATTGACCCAAAGTCACCCAGATGGTTTCTCATGCGGAAGATGGGGCTAGAACTCATAAACTCTTTCCTTCCTTCCTTCCTTCCTTCCTTCCTTCCTTCCTTCCTTCCTTCCTTCCTTCCTTCCTTTCCATTCCCTCCCTTCCTTCCTTCATCCCTCCCTTCTCCTCCCTTCTCCTTCTCCCTTCCTCTTTTCCTTTCCTTTCCTCCCTCCCTCCCTCCCTTTTTATCTTTTCCTTCTTTCCTCCTTCCTCCTTTTCTCTCTTTTCCTCCCTCCCTTTCTCCTTTTCCTTCCTTCCCCTTCTTTCCTTCCCATTGTCATTTCCTTCCTTCTTCTCATTTTCATCTTCCTTCCTTCCTTCTTTCTTTTCCTTCCTCCCGTTTCTCCTTCCTTCTACCCTCCCTTCCTCTTTTCCTTTCCTTTCCTCCTTTCCTCCCTCCCTTTTTATCTTTTTCTTCTTTCCTCCTTCCTTCCTCCTTTTCTCTCTTTTCCTCCCTCCCTTTCTCCTTTTCCTTCCTTCCCCTTCTCTCCTTCCCATTGTCATTTCTTTCTTTCCTTCCTCTCATTCTCATCTTCCTTCCTTCCTTCTTTCTTTTCCTTCCTCCCATTTCTCCTTCCTTCTACCCTCCCTTCTTCTTTTCCTTTCCTTTCCTTTCCTTCCTCCCTCCCTCCTTTTATCTTTTCCTCCCTCCCTTTCTCCTTTTCCTTCCTTCCCCTTCTCCTTCCCATTGTCATTCCCTTCCTCTCATTCTCATCTTCCTTCCTTCCTTCCTTCCTTCCTTCCTTCCTTCCTTCCTTCCTTCCTTCCTTCCTCCCTCCCTCCCTCCCTTCCTTCATTCTTTCTACCCTTCCTTCCTCCCTCAACCCCTTTGCCCCTGCATCTCCTTCTGCCTCTCTTCTTGCTGCCCTTTCCCCTGCCTCTCTCCCTTCCTCCTCATTCGTTCGGGTTAAGCATCCCTCTCAAGCCCATTGACCACTTGGGCCCTTGGCCCTTCTCCTCGCCACCATTCAGAAGTGCAAAAGGTCCCCTTCCCCATCTCCCCCCCCAAAGCCGTGGTGGGGGAGAGCCAGGCTCAGCGTCTGGCCAAGGGCTCGTAATCACCTTCATTCATTCAGGGCTCGGCTTCCTTTTATTTATTTTTTATTGATCGGAAATGAAGATAAACAGTGAGGAAATGAGCAAAGGGGGGGGGGTGGAAGTGGAGGGGGGCAGAAATCTGAGGCGCCTTTGGACCCATTTTCCTCCCTGGCTGTGCATCCCTCAAAATCGGGGTGGGGGGCGGGGTGTCTCCCCTGCCCCCCAAAACCATCCTTGCCCCCCCAACGAGGACGAAGCAGCTGGCCTTCCAGCTTGGGGTGCCTCTGAGCCTGTGCAGAGTGCGTTCTCCTCACCTGTGTCTGGGTTTGCACCAGCCTTTTGAGGGAGGGAGGCTAAAAGAACCTGGATTTGGGCACCAGACCATGAAGTCCTCGACTTACAACTGCAGCGGAGCCTGCCCATTACACAGTCCTCACATTCATAAAACAGGCGAGCCCGGGACCAACCCGATTTTACAATCTTCCCCCCCCCACGGTTATTAAGCAAATTACATGGTCGTTAAGTGAAATCCAGTTTTTCTCTCCCCCCACCTTGTCGGAAGCTGGCTGGGAAGGTCGTAAAATGGAGGTCACGTGATCCCGGAACGCTAAATGGGTCATAAATACATGTCCGTTGCTAAGCACCCAAATTTTGATCACGTGACCATGGGGACATGGTTGGTTGTAAGTGTGAGGACTGGCCCTAAGTCACTTTTATCAGTGCCGTTGTAACTTGGAACGATTACCACACAAATGGTCGTAACTAGAGGACTAACTGGGTTTGGGCAACAGGCCAGGGGCACCTGAGCTGGTTAAGCATGTGGTGCAAAACAGAGTCCATTTCTGACTGTCGTTTGTCGCCCAAAAGAGGCGGTCCTCGACTTACAACCCCAGTGCACCCCCAAATTTCTCTGGCTAAGCAAGAGCTGTTAAGTGAACATTGCTCCATTTTACGACCTATAATCCGAATTAACCAGGTTAGAATCGGCCATGGGAAGCAGAAGATGGAGGGGAAGCCATAACTTCTAACCTAGAGGTGGGGAACTAGGACCCCTTTTATGACTGGTGGACTTCAACTCCCAGAATTCCTCAGCCAGCAAGATGGATTAGAACAGGGGTGGGGAACTATGGACCCCGTTATGACTGGTGGACTTCAACTCCCAGAATTCCTCAGTCAAAAGATGGATTAGAACAGGGGTGGGGAACTATGGACCCCGTTATGACTGGTGGACTTCAACTCCCAGAATTCCTCAGTCAAAAGATGGATTAGAACAGGGGTGGGGAACTATGGACCCCGTTATGACTGGTGGACTTCAACTCCCAGAATTCCTCAGCCAGCAAGATGGATTAGAACAGGGGTGGGGAACTATGGACCCCGTTATGACTGGTGGACTTCAACTCCCAGAATTCCTCAGTCAAAAGATGGATTAGAACAGGGGTGGGGAACTATGGACCCCGTTATGACTGGTGGACTTCAACTCCCAGAATTCCTCAGTCAAAAGATGGATTAGAACAGGGGTGGGGAACTATGGACCCCGTTATGACTGGTGGACTTCAACTCCCAGAATTCCTCAGTCAAAAGATGGATTAGAACAGGGGTGGGGAACTATGGACCCCGTTATGACTGGTGGACTTCAGCTCCCAGAATTCCTCAGCCAGGTGATGTGAGGGATTAACAACTGTAATGATTCACTTAACAACTGTGGCAAGGAAGGTCGTAAAATGGGGCAAAGTTCACTTCACAGACATTTCACTTAGCAACAGAAATTTTGGGCTTAATTGTGGTCGCAATTTGAGGTCTGCCTATAGATGCTTCCATGAAAGAGGCCAATTTACCGGCGGTGGAAAATATCCCAAATTTTGCCCTCCAGAAAAGCCACTTCTGCATCCCAAAGGCCCAACTCGACCCTTGTCAGGAGTTTCTTTTCTCGGACCTCAATGAGGACTAGCAGCCATCTGTTAAAAAAGATCTGCTCGACTGACTCCTGGAACAAAATGCTGCATCCGGTGTTCGTTTTATCTTAGGAAGAAACCGAAAAGCGAAGAGACCAAAACTATAATCTGAGGAAATAATAATGCTCTTCGGTACAGGCCGTCCTCGACTTACGGCCCCCAACCGAGCCCACACATTTCTGTTGCTAAGCGAGACATTTGTTAAGTGAGTTGTGCCCACTTTTACGACCTTTCTTACCACAGCTGTTAAGTGAGTCGCTGCAGTTGTTCAGTTGGTCACACAACTGTTCAGGGAATCCGGCTTTCCCCGTGGACTTTGCTTCTCCAATGGTCGCAAAAGGGGATCACGTGCCCCCCCCCAGAGATGCTAACTAACAAATGCAGTGATTCAGTTAACGACGGTGGCAAGAAAGGTCGTCAAATAGGGCAAAATTCACTTGACAGACGTCTCGCTTAACAACCGAAATTTTGAGCTCCATTGTGGCCATAAATTGAGGCCTAGCTCTACCTCAGAAGCCTCCGTAGTCCGAAGTCAGCCTCAAATAGTTGGGTTTTGCAATAAAGCTGAGGAAGGAAAGACAAAATAATAATAATAATAATAATAATAATAATAATGATGATGATGATGATGATGATGATGATGATGATGATAACAATAATAAAGTTCGAAGGGATCTTGGAGGTCATCTAGTCCAACGCCCTGCTCAGGCAGGAAACGCCACACCATTTCAGACAAAACCCACTCAAAGGGCTGCAAAACGTGCCCGTTAAGATCGCCTCCCCTCAAAAATAAAATAAAATAAAAATAAAAATAACGGGGTAGAGAGGCTCAAGTTTTCTTTCCCCGAAGGAAGAAGAATTTTCTTTTGCCAGACATGCACCTTGGACCATGACGGTTATAACGGAGAAAATTAATTTGAGAGTAAATCTCTCCGGGAGTTCTGGAGGGCAGAAACGCCACCTTTTTAATTCGCACGTGATTTTTTTTTTTAATCTAATGATTTGTTTTCTCTACTCTGTAATGTCTGACTGCTGAATAATGGAGAAAATTAATTTGAGAATAAATCTCTCCAGGAGTTTTGGAGGGCAGAAGCGCCAGCTTTTAAAAAAAAAAACTCACGTGATTTCCTCCCCCCTCCCCCCCGTTATTTGTTTTTCTAGCACTTTTGGCAACCGAGAAAGAACATTGGACCCCTTCTCTATTTTATATTATATTTTATTTATTTTATTTTATTTATTTATTTTATTTGTTTAAACTTATATGCCGCCCTTCTCCTAAGACCAAGGGTGGCTCACAATAACATTTTTTTATTTTATTTTATTTTATTTTATTTTATTTTATTTTATTTTATTTTATTTTATTTTATTTTATTTTATTTTATTTTATTTTATTTTATTTTATTTTATTTTATTTTATTTTATTTTATTTTATTTTATTTTATATTTTATTTTATTATTTGAAGGGGGAAACCCGAAGGGATAGTATCTGTCAGGGAGCTCCATTTTTTTTTTCTCTTTTGGTCTCAGCTACAAATCCGAGGGCTTTAATCTGCCACAGCTTTAAAAACTTGTGTTTTGGACATCATAGCCTCTAGGAGTAGCCAATTATTTTATTCAGCTTTTAAGGAAAGATACTCTGCTTAGACGGGAGGCTTGCGCGCCGATGCTCGAAGTAGTCTGAGTATCGCAAACCCATTTAAGAAATAAGTGCTTCTTTTGATGAAAAGGTTTTTTTTTTTCATAGTGGATAATAAGAGACCGGATTGGAGGGAACAACTACGGGGAACCTGAGGTAAAACTTCCTTCCTTCCTTCCTTCCTTCCTTCCTTCCTTCCTTCCTTCCTTCCTTCCTTCCTTCCTTCCTTCTTTCCTTTCCTTTCCTTTCCTTTCCTCTTGCTTCTCTTCCTTCCCTTTCCTCTTCCCCCTTCCTTCCTTCCTACATCTCTCCCTCCCTTTCTCTACTTCCTGCTTTTGTCTCTTCCATTTCCTCTTCCCCTTCCTTTTCCTTTCCTTTCTGCTTTTCTCCCTTCTCTTCCCTTTCCTCTTCCTTCCTTCCTTCATCTCTTCCTCCCTCCCTTTCCCTCCCTCCCTTCCCTTTCCTTTTCTCCCTTCCCTTTCCTCTTCCTTCCTACATTCCTTCCTTCCTTTCCTTTCTTCTCGTCCTTTCTCTTCTTCCTTCCTTCATCTCTCCCTCTCTCCCTCTCCCTTCCTTTCTTCCTTCCTCCCTCACTTCCTGCTTTTCTCCCTTCCTCTTCCCTTCTGTTCCTCCTCTCCCCTTCTTCCAACTTTCTTTTCTTCCATCCTTCTCCTTCCTTCCTTCCTTTCCTTTCTTTCTCTTCTTTCTTCCTTCATCTCTCCCTCTCTCCCTTCCTTTCTTCCTTCTCCTTCCCTTACTTCCCGCTTTTCTCCCTTCCTCTTCCTCTTCCCTTCTGTTCCTTCTCTCCCTTCTCTTCCAATTTTCTTCCATCCTTTCCTTCCTTCCTTCCTTCCTTCCTTCCTTCCTTCCTTCCTTCCTTCCTTCCTTCCTTTCCTTTCCTTTCTTCTCGTCCTTTCTCTTTGTCCTTCCTTCATCTCTCCCTCTCTCCCTTCCTTTCTTCCTTCTTCCCTCACTTCCTGCTTTTCTCCCTTCCTCTTCCCTTCTGTTCCTCCTCTCCCCTTCTTCCAACTTTCTTTTCTTGCATCCTTCTTCCTTCCTTCCCTTTCCTTTCTTCTCGCCCTTTCTCTTCTTTCTTCCTTCATCTCTCCCTCTCTCCCTTCCTTTCTTCCTTCTCCTTCCCTCACTTCCTGCTTTTCTCCCTTCCTCTTCCTCTTCCCTTCTGTTCCTTCTCTCCTTTCCCTTCTTCCAATTTTCTTCCATCCTTTTTCTCCTTCCTTCCTTCCTTCCTTCCTTCCTTCCTTCCTTCCTTCCTACATTCCTTCCTTTCCTTTCCTTTCTTCTCGTCCTTTCTCTTCATCCTTCCTTCATCTCTCCCTCTCTCCCTTCCTTTCTTCCTTCTTCCCTCACTTCCTGCTTTTCTCCCTTCCTCTTCCCTTCTGTTCCTCCTCTCCCCTTCTTCCAACTTTCTTTTCTTCCATCCTTCTCCTTCCTTCCTTCCTTTCCTTTCTTCTCGCCCTTTCTCTTCTTTCTTCCTTCATCTCTCCCTCTCTCCCTTCCTTTCTTCCTTCTCCTTCCCTCACTTCCCGCTTTTCTCCCTTCCTCTTCCTCTTCCTCTTCCCTTCTGTTCCTTCTCTCCCTTCTCTTCCAATTTTCTTCCATCCTTTCCTTCCTTCCTTCCTTCCTTCCTTCCTTCCTTCCTTTCCTTTCCTTTCTTCTCGTCCTTTCTCTTCGTCCTTCCTTCATCTCTCCCTCCCTCTCTCCCTTCCTTTCTTCCTTCTTCCCTCACTTCCTGCTTTTCTCCCTTCCTCTTCCCTTCTGTTCCTCCTCTCCCCTTCTTCCAACTTTATTTTCTTGCATCCTTCTTCCTTCCTTCCCTTTCCTTTCTTCTCGCCCTTTCTCTTCTTTCTTCCTTCATCTCTCCCTCTCTCCCTTCCTTTCTTCCTTCTCCTTCCCTCACTTCCTGCTTTTCTCCCTTCCTCTTCCTCTTCCCTTCTGTTCCTTCTCTCCTTTCCCTTCTTCCAATTTTCTTCCATCCTTTTTCTCCTTCCTTCCTTCCTTCCTTCCTTCCTTCCTTCCTTCCTTCCTTCCTTCCTTCCTTCCTTCCTTCCTTCCTTCCTTCCCTCCCTTCCCTCCCTCCTTCCCTCCCTCTCTCTTTTACTCCAGACCTAGGCAATGTTCAGGAGATGTTGTCTGGTTAAAGAGATTGTTTGTGTGATTGTTGAAACTCCTTTTTCTGGCTTCCTGGAACCCAGAGCGATTTTTTTTTTTTGTGTCCCTATAACTCCATCATCTCAATTAAGCAGAACCGGAGATGGCCCCTCTCAATATTCTCACCCTCACCCTTCCCATTTAACCAGCAAACGACCCCCACCCCACCCCAGCCCTGTCCCTCTCACCCCAGCAATAGCCCCAAACCTTTGCTAAGTAAAGCTTTCTCTGGAGAGCAAAAAAGACATTTCCTCCCTTCCTTTCAGCACGAACCACAAGCCGCCCGCCTGCCTCTCGGGGAAACCACAGGCCCAAATTCTTCCAATTTCTCCCGTCCATCCTTCATTTTGCCCCTCGCCCCCTCAGCCCCCCCAAAAAACAGCATTTCCGATGTTTGCTTGCGAACTGTCAATTTCGTTTTCCTGCATAAACAGATATTTTGGCCCGGGAGGGGGGGCCCTCTCCGGGTCTTCTCCTGGGGCAGGCAAAGAGGCACCCCCCCAATTTCCAAGTACTCCATTAAACCCCGCGGCAAGTCGTCTTGTTTGTTTTAATTAACTCCCTTTTTTTTTCTTTCTCTCTCTCTGCTCTCCCTCGCTTTTTGCCCAAACCTAACCTAAGCGGATTGTTTAGGATTAGTTATTTCCCAGACGCAGATGGGGGGGGGAGAAATAAATAATAATAATAAAAAATAACCTGGAGTAGAAAACCCAATACATCTTATTTCTCCTGAGCAGAAAATTGACTCCAGAAGAAGGGGGAAGAGACGGGGAGGGTCGAAGGGAGCACACACACACACACAAAAAAAACAGCAATCCCAGAGCGATAAATGGGGAGGGGGCTGTTTGATGGAGTTGTGTGGTAGTCTGGGCTGCTGAGGCTGAAAAGGGTATATTTTTGGGGGGGGGGGAGATTGGACCCTCCTGGTTTTTGGGGGGGGGAGATTGGACCCTCCTTCACTCTTCTACCCCCCCTCAAATTGAGGTTCAAACGGGGGGGGCTGGCAGCAGGAAAGGGGGATAGATGGGGAGGGGGCTGTTTGATGGAGTTGTGTGGTGATTTTTTTTGCAGGAGGGGGGAAATTGGACCCTCCTGCTTCCCCTTCACTCTTCTACCTCCCTCACAGGGGAAGTGATGTCCAAATTGGGGGGGCTGGCATAGGGAAGGGGAGGGAGGGGGGGCTGGGGGCTTGCAGGCAGGGTGCGACAGGCCAGTCCCGGGCGGGGGTGCCCCAGAGAGCCAGCAGCCCCTCCCCAAAGAAAGAGGCTGGAATCCCCATGAAGGGGGGGGAGGGAGGCAAAAGCTGGCTGAGGATGTAGCCAGAGGTGGATTGGTGGGGAGTGGGCACCAGGAGGTCAAGATGCAGCCCATCAAAGGGGGGTTATTGGGGGGGGTCAGGAAAGGGTTGAGAGGAGAGAAGGGGGTCTACAGATCTGAGGGGGGGTGGAGAAAGTGTTGAGAGGAGAGAAGGGGGGGTCTACAGAACTGAGGGGGGGGTCGAGAAGGTGTTGAGAGGAGAGAAGGGGGGTCTACAGATCTGAGGGGGGTCGAGAAGGTGTTGAGAGGAGAGAAGGGGGGTCTACAGATCTGAGGGGGGTCGAGAAGGTGTTGAGAGGAGAGAAGGGGGGGTCGAGAAGGTGTTGAGAGGAGAGAAGGGGGGTCTACAGATCTGAGGGGGGGTCGAGAAGGTGTTGAGAGGAGAGAAGGGGGGGTCGAGAAGGTGTTGAGAGGAGAGAAGGGGGGGTCTACAGATCTGAGGGGGGTCGAGAAGGTGTTGAAAGGAGAGAAGGGGGGTCTACAGAACTGAGGGGGGGTCGAGAAGGTGTTTCGAGGAGAGAAGGGGGGTCTACAGATCTGAGGGGGGGTCGAGAAGGTGTTGAGAGGAGAGAAGGGGGGGTCTACAGATCTGAGGTGGGGGGGTCTTCGGAGGAAGGGGCTGCGAGCGAGAGAGACCGACAGCAACGTGACCCAGGCGCGCTGCCTCCCTGCCTCCGTCTCGCCCTGCTTCCCCCTCGGGAAGGCTGGGCTGGGGGGGGACCCCCGCCGACCCCACCCCTCCCGCCGTCCCGCCGGCAGGGGTCTCCCCAAGCCCCCGCCTCCCTCCCATAAGACCTCCCCCCCTTCTCGCCTCCCCGCGCTGCAGTCTTAAGACTCCCCGGGGTAGATTTACAACCCGGAGCTGCGTGCCTGAAATCCTTAATCAGGCGGCCGGGCTGGGGAGGGGGTGATGGTGATGGTAGTGGTGGAAGGGTGAGGGCAGCTGAGCCTGGAGTGGGGGGCGAGGGGGAGACCCGGTGGCTGGCAGGGCACGGGAGGGGGGCGCTAGTGGGATTCCCATCCGGGGTGGGGTGGGGAAAGACGCCTCCCCCCCATCCCCCAAATCCCCCACCCCACCCCGGATGGGAATCCCACTAGCCCCCCCCCCTCAGTCCCTGGGAATCCTCTCCGGACTTGGAAGGAGGGAAGGGGCGGGGGAGGGCAGGCTGGTCGTGGACCCCCCCACACACACCCCCCTTCTCTGCCGGGGTCCCCCCTCCTCTCCTCTCCTCTCCTGCCCCTAACCCAACTTCCAGCCCCTGGCGCCCCACAGGCAGAAGAAGCAGGCGGAGAGGAGGGGGCGCCCACCTGCAGCGGGAAAGGGGGGGGAAGGAGAAAGTGGGAGGGACGGAGAAAGGCAGGAGCTGAGCGGGACCCCCCCACACACACGCACCCCACCCCGTCCCCCAAATTCTCCTACTTTGTCCTGGGAGCCCCCCCTTCCTTCCCCCACCGCCCCCTCCCCAACTCACGTCCCGCCGACCCAACGACCCAAGAGGGGGTCTCTGTGCCCCCCCAAAACCCTCTCTGCCCCCCTTGGGGGTCTCCCCCCCTCTTTCCCTGCCCAGAAGTGAGGGGACCTACCTGGGTCGGTGGGAGTCCGGGCGATGGAGGAGGAGGAGGAGGAGGAGGAGGAGGAGGAGGAGGAAGAAGAAGAAGAGGGGGGGCAAAGGGCAGGAGGAAGAAGGGAGCGCGGCAGGAGCGGCGACGGAGGGATGCGGGGCTGCTTCGTCTGCTGCGGCGCTGCCCGTCTGAGTCTCCCGCCTGCCTCGCTCGTCTTGTTGGGCTACTACGCGTTCCCCTCCCTCCCCCTTTCTCCCCTCCCCTCCCCTCCCCTTTCTCCCCCTTCCTTCTGCCGTTTGGGGGGGGGGCGAGTGGAGAGTGCATAGAGGTGCCTGAGTCAAAATTCAGGCTGGGGGGGGGAGAGAAAAAAAGAGCAAACGACATCCCCCCCCCAACAATGTCTGGCACTGCGACAACCCTTTGCCCGACCCCCGGGCAGCCCCCTCCTCACATTCCCCGGGACTCTCCTCTGCTTCTCCCCCTCCCTCCCACCCTATCCCAGGGGTCTGCTCCTCCCTTTTCCCCTCCTCAGCCCCCCCCACTTGTGTCAGCATCTCCACCTTGCACCCCAAAACTTCAGCCCTTCTAGGTTGACCGTCTGTGTTTGTGTTTGTGTGTGGGGTGGGTGGGTTGGGGTCTTATCTTCAACCCTGACCTCTATCCTGCACCCCACTTTGGTTGCCTGGAGGGTGAACCCCTGTTTCTGACCCCCATCCCCTTTTTCTCTTTTCTAGGAGTAGATATACCTTTGCACCCCATTTCTCCATTCTTTGGAGGTGTGGTAAGGCCCTCCCAATCAAAGGACCCCTTTATTAACCTCAGGCTTTTTCCTCTGGGGGGTCTCTAGCCCCTAGAAAGCCCCCCCTCAAAATTCCTTTCCCCCCCCTCTCTCCTCGATCACCCCTTTCTGTAAGGTTTCCCTGACTCCTCGGTGGATTTTAAGGAGCAATGCAAACGAAGAGGGGAAACCCCCCCCAAAAAAACTGGAAGAGCGAGGGCGCCTCTGAGCATGTACAAACCGCCCAGCAACACCTTCTCTCCTTTATATTCCCCGGAAGATGAACCAGGTGAGCTTCTTGCAGGCGGAAGACCGAATTTAATACACCCTGAATGAAGAGGAGAAAAGGACCATTTAATATATATATATATATATATATATATATATAATTTATTTTTAAATGGAAGGGTTTTCCAGTTTTCTCAACTCTTCCTGGCTGCCCCCCCCACAAACACACAGGCTCCATGTGAGTAAACAGCCCCCCCTCCAAAATTGTTTAACTGCAATTGCATTTTAATGAGCTTTTTAAAAAAATAAAAAATAAAAAAATAAATAAATTTAAGAGACCAGAAGCGGGTGAGGGAGGCAGGAATTTGGCCTTACTGCCAGATTTGGGGTGCCAGCCCAGAAAGGGAAGAAGAAGAAGATCAATCTCTCTTCCCCCCTCCATCCTAATGTGTCTAGGTTTGTTTTGTTCCTGGATTATTCCCCACGGGAGACTTTGTGAATTTCTAACAAGAGTTTCCTTTAAAAAATTGATAGTGGAGTTTAAGCCAGGCAGAATAAAATAGGAGTGTGTTTTCTTTTATTGTTTGGGCGAGTGGGGGGAGGCAGAGAAGGGGGTCTAGCCCCAGATAAGGGGTGGGGATCAAAAAATCTGTCCCCAGATTAAGGGGGGGGGTTTCCTCTGCACCGCAAAAATAAGAAGACAGGTAGTTCTCAAGTTATAACCGTTCTTTTAGAGACTGTTGAAAACATTATTTATTTAGGAAATCCATCTAGCTGCCTACTCGCTCGCCACGAATCCAGACAGCAAAAACCCCAAAACAACACAATATAGAAAGAAAAGATTAAAAAAAACACAATACCCCCCCATCCCCCCCCCCCACACACATACACAACACACAGTCAAATGAGCCACCAGAAATAACAAAGGCACTGAGAAAGGGGGGGACTTAGGACGGGTTATCACACTTTTAACGACCAACCTTGTGGTCCGCGGGATCCAATTTTGGATGCTTGGCAATGGACTCGTGTTTACGACGGTGGTCGTGGCATCCCCTTATATGTGTGTGTGTGTGTGAGAGAGACGTGATTCCTCCTTCTGCGACTGGCTGGCAAGCAAAGTCAACGAGAAAAGCTTGTCAAATGGGGGCCAACCTCCCTTCGCAACTGTCTCGCTGAGCGACGTAACTCAACGGTGTTCAGAAAGGGAGGAAGCTGGAGAAGGAAGGACTTGAAATGAGGCAGAAGGGGGTGGGAAACCTTAGATCAGGGTCCCCCCCCCAAACCCTGATGTGGGGAGGGGGCTGAGCAGGATAAAAGCCACGGGGAGGGGGAGAGCCTATGAGTCACCCTCCTGGACGCCCCCCCACCAGTGAGGCTGCTGGGATATTCATTATTGGTCCGCTTTTAACGATCATGGAGGCTTAATTAACTGGTGGCGATTATTGGAGGGAATTTAAATAGTGTAATTAACCTGCCAGGCCGGGGAGGGAGGGAGGGAGGGGGGCGGAAACTGGGCTCTGGAAGAGGGGAGAGGCAGGGCAAATCAAGAAGGAGGAGAAAGGTTGGGGGTCTCAAAGGGGGGGGAGAGATTAAATCTTTCCCTGAGAGAGTTATAAGGAGGGAATGTGTGGGGGGTGGGGGTGGGGGGAGGGATTCCCATTTTTAATGGGGTTTGATTTGGGGAGGGGGGGTCTGGGAGCCCCGGGAGGAGCTAAAAGGAAGCAGAAAATCCCCCCCCCAAATTCTAGAAGATGGTTGAGATCCTCAAGAAAGGAGAAGGATAGAATTATTGTAATAGAATTAATAGATTGGTTGTTCAATCTCTTCTTTAAAAGGAGGAGGAGGAAGAGGAGGAGGAGGAATAGATTTGGAAGGCACCTTGGAGGTCATCTAGTCCAACCCCGTGGTCAAGAGGAGACCCTAGACCAGAGGTAGGCAACCTTGGCTCTTTTATGACTCGTGGACTTCAACTCCCAGAATTCCTCAGCCAGCCTGGCTCAGCTTGGAAACCTCTCCCTTTCCCCTCAGCGTGGCTGGCTCAGGAATTCTGGGAGTTGAAGTCCACGAGTCATAAAAGAGCCAAGGTTGCCTACCCCTGCCCTAGACCAAGGATAAGCAATCTTAGCTCTTTTATGACTCTTGGACTTCAACTCCCAGAATTCCTGAGTTGGAATCCATGAGTCATAAAAGAGCCAAGGTTGCCTACCCCTGCCCTAGGCCAAGAAAGGAGGAGGAGACGGAGGAATAACAGATTTGAAGGGACCTTGGAGGTCATCTAGTCCAACCCCCTTCTCAGGTAGGAGACCCTCTACAATTTTAGACAAATAGCGGTCCATACTTACCGTCCATTGCTTCTCCCCCCCTGATAATATTTAGTTTACTCAAGAAAAGTTAAAATAGAAAAGACCAAAATATTGGGAAAAACAAGAAAAAGAAAAAACACAATAAACAGGTCATTTTATAAAGATGTCTTTAAAAAAGATTAACTCATAGCGCAATAGCAATAGCACTTAGACTCATATGCCGCTTCACAGTGCTTTACCAACCTCTCTAAGTGGTTTACAGAGTCAGCCTATTGCCCCCCCCCCCCAAAAATCTGGGTCTACATTTATTTTATGAATATATGTTAATCCACCCATTGTTTCTTGTCTTGCCTACCGAAGCTTTGGAGAATAGGTCAGCCCCCTCTGTTCTGTTCTGTTCTGTTCTGTTCTGTTCTGTTCTGTTCTGTTCTGTTCTGTTCTGTTCTGTTCTGTTCTGTTCTATTTCATTCCATTCCTTTCTATTCCATTCCATTCCATTCCATTCCATTGCATTCTATTCTATTCTATTTTCCATTGCATTCTATTCTATTCTATTCTATTCTATTCTATTCTATTCTATTCTATTCTATTCTATTCTATTCTATTCTATTTTCCATTCCATTCCATTCCATTCTATTCTATTCTATTCTATTCTATTCTATTCTATTCTATTCTATTCTATTCTATTCTATTCTATTCTATTCTATCCTATTATTCTATTCTATTCCATTCCATTCCATTCCATTCCATTCCATTCCATTCTATTCTATTCTATTCTATTCTATTCTATTCTATTCTATTCTATTCTATTCTATTCTATTCTATTCTATTCTATTCTATTCTATTCTATTCCTTGTTTTATTATTCTATTCTATTCTATTCTATTCTATTCTATTCTATTCTATTCTATTCTATTCTATTCTATTCTATTCTATTCCATTCCATTCCATTCCATTCCATTCTATTCTATTCTATTCTATTCTATTCTATTCTATTCTATTCTATTCTATTCTATTCTATTCCTTGTTTTATTATTTTATTCTATTCTGTTCTGTTCTGTTCTATTCTATTTTCTATTCTATTCTATTCTATTCTATTCTATTTTCTATTCTATTCTATTCTATTTTCTATTCTATTCTATTCTATTCCTTGTTTTATTATTCTATTCTATTCTATTCTATTCTATTTTATTCTATTCTATTCTATTCTGTTTTCTATTCTGTTCTGTTCTATTCTGTTCTATTCATTGTTTTATTATTCTGTTCTATTCTATTCTATTCTATTCTATTTTCTATTCTGTTCTATTCTGTTCTATTCTATTCTATTTTCTATTCTATTCTATTCTGTTCTGTTCTATTATATTCTATTCTATTTTCTATTCTATTCATTGTTTTATTATTCTATTCTATTCTGTTCTATTCTATTCTATTCTATTCTGTTCTGTTCTGTTCTATTCTATTCTATTTTCTATTCTATTCTATTCATTGTTTTATTATTCTATTCTGTTCTATTCTGTTCTATTCTATTCTATTTTCTATTCTGTTCTATTCTATTTTCTATTCTATTCTATTCTATTCTATTCTATTCTATTCTATTCTATTCTATTCTATTCTATTCTATTCTATTCTATTCTATTCTATTCTATTCATTGTTTTATTATTCTATTCTATTCTGTTCTTGCAGCATCACCCACGCTCACGTGATAAAAATTGAAATGCTTGGCAACTGACTCGTATTTATGATGGTTGCAGTGTCCCGGAGTCACGTGATCCTCTTTTGTGACATGCAAAGTCCATGGGGAGGGGGTGGAAGCTGGATTCACTTAACAACCGTGGGGCTAACTTAACAACTGCCAGAAAGATGGTAAAATGGGGCAAAATGCATTTAAAAACTGTCTCGGTTAGCAACAGAAACGTTGAGCTCAGATGTAGATGTAAGTTGACGACTACCTAAAATGAACAGCTTCCAGACTCAATAGAGTGGAGTGGGGTGGAGTGGAATGGGGTGGAGTGGAATAGAATAGAATAGAATAGAATAGAATAGAATAGAATAGAATAGAATAGAATAGAATAGAATAGAATAGAATAGAATAGAATCTGACTAAAAGGAATGGAATATAGAATAAAGAGATAAAAAGAATGGGATGGGATGGGATGGGATGGGATGGGATGGGATGGGATGGGATGGGATGGGATGGGATGGGATGGGAAAGAATAGAATAGAATAGAATAGAATAGAATAGAATAGAATAGAATAGAATAGAATAGAATAGATATTGGAATATAGAATAGAATAGAATAGAATAGAATAGAATAGAATAGAATAGAATAGAATAGAATAGAATAGAATAGAATATATGGAATGGAATGGAATGGAATAGAATAGAATAGAATAGATATTATTATTATTATTATTATTATTATTATTATTATTATTATTATTATTATTATTATTATTAATTAAATTTCTATGCCGCCCTATTCCGAGAACTCTATATTGGAATATAGAATAGAATAGAATAGAATAGAATAGAATAGAATAGAATAGAATAGAATAGAATAGATATTGGAATATAGAATAGAATAGAACAGAACAGAACAGAACAGAACAGAATAGAATAGAATATATGGAATGGAATGGAATGGAATAGAATAGAATAGAATAGAATAGAATAGAATAGAATAGAATAGAATAGAATAGAATAGAATAGAATAGAATAGAATAGAAAATATAGAACAGAATAGAATATAGAATAGAATAGAAAAGAATAGAATAGAAAATAGAATAGAATAGAAAATAGAATCGAATAGAATAGAAAATAGAATAGAAAATATAGAACAGAATAGAATAGAATAGAAAATAGAATAGAATAGAATAGAAAATAGAATAGAAAATATAGAACAGAATAGAATAGAAAATATAGAATAGAATAGAATAGAATAGAATAGAATAACAGAGTTGGAAGGGACCTTGGAGGTCATCTAGTCCAACCCCCTGCTCAGGCAGGAAACCCTATATCGTTTCAGACAAATAGTTGTCCAATCTCACCCCCAAAATGAGTTTTTTAATACTTTGGGGCTTGCTGCCAAAACAGCTGGCCTTTCGTCTCAGCCAGGCCCCTGCACCCAATTTCTCCTTGCCCCCCCTCAAGCCACGGAGGTCTCTCACAGGAAGGGATCAAAAGAACCAGATTTTGGAATCTGCAGAGGAAAACCATCGATGGAGGGACGTATAGAATCTACACCCCTAGGCAGGTGCACTCTGGACCGTTGGGGAGGGCGGGGGTCTTTTTAGGCCCCTGGGTGTGAGGGGGGGGGTGAAAGACGGAGGGGGGGAGGCCCTCAAAGCCTTGCACCTCGTGCTTCGTTTGAGTCACACACCGCCCGCCCCGAGAGCCCAACGTCGGGATCTGAGAAACAGGGATCGAAGGTCTAGAAGGCAGGAGAAAAATGGGATGACAACTCCCATCCTCCACGCAGCCTTGCCCCGGGAGGAATTAAAATAGAACAGGATGGGGAGTGGGGGGGGGCGGTTAGGTTTTGTGTAGAATGGAAAAAAAAAAGAGGGCAAG
>JARGCV010000480.1:87500-104674 GCA_034064705.1 Bothrops alternatus | reverse complement strand
AAGAGAGAGAGAGGGAGGGAGAGAGAGAGAGGGAGAGAAAGGGAGAGGGAAAGGAAAGAGAAAGAGAGGGGGAGGGAGAGAGGGGGAGGGAGGGAGAGAGAAAGAGAGGGAGGGAGAGAGAGGGAGAGAAAGGGAGATGGAAAGGAAAGAGAAAGGGAGGGGGAGGGAGAGAGGGAGAGGAAAGAGAGAGGGGGGAGAGAGAGGGAGAAGGAGAGAGAGAGAAAGAGAGAGGGAGAGAGGGAGGGAAAGAGGGAAAGGGAGAGGAAAGAGAAAGAGAGAGGGGGAGGGGGAGGGAGAGGGGGGAGGGAGGGAGGGAAAAAGAGAGGGAAAGGGGAGAGGGAGAGGAAAGAGAGAGGGAGGGAGAGGGAGCGGAAAGAGAGAGGGAGAGAGGGAGGGAAAGAGGGAAAGGGAGAGGAAAGAGAAAGAGAGAGGGGGAGGGAGAGGGAGAGGGAGAGGGGGAGGGAGGAGGGAAAAAGAGAGGGAAAGGGGAGAGGGAGAGGAAAGAGAGAGGGAGGGAGAGGGAGCGGAAAGAGAGAGGGAGAGAGGAGGGAAAGAGGGAAAGGGAGAGGAAAGAGAAAGAGAGAGGGGGAGGGAGAGGGAGAGGGAGAGGGAGAGGGGGAGGGAGGGAGGGAAAAAGAGAGGGAAAGGGGAGAGGGAGAGGAAAGAGAGAGGGAGGGAGAGGGAGAGGAAAGAGGGGGAGAGAGGGAGGAGAGAGAGGGAGAAGGAGAGAGAGAGAAAGAGAGAGGGAGGGAAAGAGAAAGAGGGAAAGGGAGAGGAAAGAGAGAGAGAGAGAGAGAGAGAGAGGGATGACAAAAATTCCCCAGCTTGCACTGCCTCGGCCCTCCCCTCTTTGGGACCCAGCCCCTCGTCTCCAAAACCTCTGATTTGACAGTGGCGAGGAGGAGGCTTGGCAGCCAGCGACACCCTGGTGTTGTTGTGTTGTTGTCATTCGAGGGTCAGGCGGCCTGCCATGGCTTGTTAGCCCCAACAGCTGATGGGATTCTGTATTTCACACCCTGCCAGGCAATCAAGTGACGCCAGCGGGCCTCGTGCGGCTTTGCACCCCTCTTTTGGGAGTAGCCAGCTTTGGCCTTCAAAGAGGACAGAACCGGGAGCCCACCCCAAATCTTGGCTTGTGGAAAATGACACCCCTTTGGCTCCAGCGGGTGTGCGTGCGTGCTGTGTGTGTGTGTGTGTGTGTGTGTGTGTGTGAGGGGGGGGCTTATCTGTCTTAAATCACTTTGTCTCCAGAAGTTGTGGGTGCTCCAACACTGCAGCATTTTAAGAAGAGATTCGGCAGCCGTTTGTCTAAAACTGGCACAGGGTCTCCCGCTTGAGCAGGGGGTTGGACTAGTGGACCTCCCGGGGTCCCTTCCCACTCTCTTATGTTCTGTTGTTCTGCTATTCTTTGCTGCTGGCTCCTAAACGGCTGATGGTCCCGCAGCCTCCGATTCAGTGCAAAATGAAGATTTTAAACCGCTTTGCTGGTCTGGAGCAAACCGCGATCTGCAAATGGGATTTTTGTATTTTATTTTATTTTATTTTTATTTTTGCACCGAGCAGAAACTGTTTGCTACCGGTTGCATCGATCCGAGTTTCGTCCCTTGCATTGTCAGCTTTAAATTGTAGCTGCATCAGATTCGGGGACGGTGCTTCCCTTAGCCACCAAAGTTATGGTTTTTAAATCAGATGATCTGACTTTTTGATCATCCCCCCCAAAAAAAACTTTACCTAGGTCCAGCAATACAGTAAATATTTTAGGTTTAATATAAAGATGTAAGGTTATGCCAATTGGTAAGGTATTAAAGTAGGCAAAAACATTGTATTTGGGGGGGTCCCAATTCTACTTACCCAGGCAAGGATTTGGCTTATCAAAACTCGTATATTATTTTATTACACAACCTTGCAAGGCTGCCCAGATTTTGCAACTTTGTGTGACTAAAGTTTGATTTGCTCAAAGTTGCCGAGGGGGTTATATTTGATCTAAAAAATAAAAAAAAATCATTTCTAGCCTTCTCAAACTGCAGGCTGAGACCATGAAGACTCGCATCTGAGGAACCCCACTAAGGACTAGCAGCTTAACTGAATTATAACTGAAACTTCAAGGAGAGGAGCAACCTGGAACGAAGGAGAAAGCTCCCAACAGTGAGAAGAATGAACCCGTGGAACTGCTTGCCTGAAATATTATGGGGTTGGGCTAGATGACCTCCAAGGTCCCTTCCAACTCTTGTTAATTCCGTTTTGGAAGCTGCTGCAGAATTAAAGCAGCCTCGATTTCACTTTCCACGTGGCCCTTGAATAGCTTTTTTTTTTTGGTTTGTTTGTTTCAAAGAAAATCTGACAATTCTGTGGGGAGGCAACCTGGCAGAAGAGAAAAAAAAATTGCTTTTCTGTTGGGTCAGAAAGAAGAGGCTGGATTCAAATGGAAAACAGCTGGGGATTTATTTTATTTATTTTATTTTATCTCATTTCATTTTTTATTTTATACCAACAAAACAAAGCAAAACATAACACACATACACACACAGTATATATTCCTCTCCCCCCCCTTTTTTAACAGCGATTACGTAAAGGTAATCTTCTATTATTTACATTCCCCCCCTTATTCTTCTTTATAATATTTGTCCTTATTGCCCCGTTGTTTCTTACTTAACATTTTTCTTCCTTTGTATTCTACTTCTTACTAAGAATCATTCATATTATTATTATTATTATTATACGTTATTGTACACATAATAGAGAATAAATATGGAACGGTTAAAAGGGAAAATATTTTATTTTATTTGGCGGGGGGAGGTTGTTAGCTGAAGGCAAGAGCAGCTCGACCCAAAAGCCAACATTATAATATTTCTTAATTTATGGGCCACTTCGAGCCAAAGGGCAACAAACAGAAGTGCCTGCAAAAAAGAAGAAGAAGAAGAAGAAGAAGAAGAAGAAGAAGAAGAAGAAGAAGAAGAAGAAGAAGAAGAAGAAGAAGAAGAAGAAGAAGAAGAAGAAGAAGAAGAAGAAGAGTGGGAAGGGACCCTGGAGGTCTTCTAGACCAACCCCCTGCTCAAGCAGGAGAGCCTGTTTCATTGCAGACAAAGGGCTGTCCAGTCTCTTCTTTAAAAACCTCCAGTGTTGGAACACCCACAACTTCTGGTGGCAAGCAGTTCCACTGATTAATTGTGCTCACTGTCAGGAAATTCCTCCATAGCTCTAAATTGCTTCTCTCCTTGATTAGTTTCCATCCGTTGCTTCTTCTCCTGCCTTCAGGCGCTTTGGAGAAGAGCTTGACTGCCTCTTCTTTGGGGCAGCCCCTGAGATACTGGAAGGCTGCCATCATGTCCCCCCTCGTCCTTCTCTTCGTTAAACTAGACATCCCCAATTCCAGCAACTGTTCCTTGTATGTGTTAGCCTCCAGCCCCCTGATCATCTTTGTTGCTCTTCTCTGCCCTCTTTCCAGAGTCTCAGCATCTTTTTTTATATCGTGGTAAGGGGGCCCTGGGAAATACAAGCATTCCATCCTTACGAGGACCCCAACCCAACCTGCCACGACCCTGCACCAAAAAATAAAGCACCTTGTTCCACCAGTAACCCCGTCTCCGTGATTGCATGTCAGAATCTCTTGCACCAGCCTGCTCTTTGCACCCAGGGAAATTCCAAAAAATATTGGCAGTTTACGTGACTTATTATCCCATCCCCTGGATAATTTGGCCTCGGATTTTTATTTTATGTTTTCTCTCTCTCTCCCAGGGTTTTCTGCCTGCTGTTTGTTTCTCCTCTCTCCTGGGTCTTCTGAAGTGCATGTTATTTTGAGAAGGGTTTTGAAGAGCCACGTTTCATCACGAGGGTCTGCAAAAGAGGGTCAGCGGAAGAGAGCGTTTGCGGACCCTCCATGAAGAGAGAGAGTGGCGCATTTAAGCATTTGCAAAGGTTGGGTTTTAGAAGGAGATTCTTGAAAACAAGGGGACTAATTTAATCCCTGCTAACAGCTATCTTCACTTCGTCCACAGCCAAAGCCCTCTGGGCAATTTATAATAAACAAGTAGAAAAGAATTTTTTAAAAAAATACAGTTTAAAGGCAATTTTTAAACTTTAAAATTAATTTAAATTAATTTTAATATTTCAATGGGAATATTAGTTGCTGTTTGTATATTGATTCCGTGGTAGGCCGCCCAGAGGCCCTTGCCTGACGCCGTGTGTGTGTGGGGGGGAGTGTTTAAGAAATAGGAAACCTGAAATAAATCGTATGAAATCAAACACAACACAGTCATCCTACAAATGGGCAGCAGCGAGGTGCTCGTCCAATCTAAAATATTGTTTTGGAGCATTTGCAAAGCTTTTCGTTCGGAAGGAGGTGATTAAAAAAAAACGAATTTACGAGTTGTATTGTAGGATATATGATGGCTGCTTTTTGGTATGAACTCATGTATAATGTTGATGGTTTTAATAAAATAATTTTTGATAAAAAAATATGGAAAATTTAAACTAATTTGCGTGGCAAACTAGTGGCAATCTTCACTTACAAGGTGGGCGAAGTTTGTGCCCTTCCCATAGTTATTCCCTTGCATTTCACAGGATTGATTTTATATATATATATAATTATTCTCTTGCATTTCACAGGATAGATAGATAGATAGATAGATAGATAGATAGATAGATAGATAGATAGATAGATAGATAGATAGATGGATAGATAGATAGATAGAGGTAGATAGATAGATAGATAGATAGATAGATAGATAGATAGATAGATAGATAGATAGATAGATAGATAGATAGAGATAGAGAGAGAGAGAGAGAGATAGATAGATAGATAGATAGATAGATAGATAGATAGATAGATAGATAGATAGATAGATAGATAGATAGATTTTTGCAGATAGACCGGTCTGATTAATGCACCTTGGTATTTTTGACTGGTATTTTTATATATATATATACATTTCTTTTTTGATGACAAAGAGTTAAAGAGTGATTATAAGTAGAACTGCAGTATAGCAGTCAAAAAATACCAACGTGCATTAATCAGACCGGTCTATCTGGAAAAAACTATCTATCTATCTATCTATCTATCTATCTATCTATCTATCTATCTATCTATCTATCTATCTATCTCTCTCTCTCTCTATCTATCTCTCTATCTATCTATCTATCTATCTATCTATCTATCTATCTACTGCGACCATCATAATTTGTGCCCTTCTCATAATTATTCCGTTGCATTTCATACATATATATGTATGTATGTATGTATGTATGTATGTATGTATGTATGTATGTATGTATGTATGTATGTTTTTAATTATAAAAAACAGGCCAACATTTTATCTATGGATAAAATTAAAATTTAAAAAGCAGGCAGTATTTTTTCACTTTGGGTAGGGAATGATGACATGTTAGCTTTTTGCCCCTTGGTTTGTTTTCATGACCAAAGTGCACGCAGTAACGGTAAGTTGGCTTATCTGGAGGATTAGGGTTAAGAATGGGAGGAAAAGTTTTTTATCTGGAGGGGGCCCTGCGTTTGCAAAAACCTATTTTTGTGATTTTTACTAAACTCCACGTTTCTACCCCTCTAGAGCTCTGTGCAAATGACTGGCTCCTCTGAGCATTTTTTTAGGCGCTTAATATAGAGTTGGAATCACACGCCAGGATCTCAGATCTCTTTGCTGAATTTACTGCAAAGAATGCAGAAGCTGCCATTGGGTGGAGATTGATTGGATCCAAAGGATCCATAAATCAGTGGGAAATGTTTTCTCTTGCTCTCTGGGGCCCCCTCTGGTCCGCTTAGGAATTGCTTCTCGGGTCTAGTTGGAAGGCCTTCCCTCCCAACATTAAACGGGTCCCATGAGAAGGGAAAGTCCAGGCACTGGGAAGGGAGGGGTGTGTGTGTGTGTGTGTGAAAAAAGCAGGTGCAAAATGAGCCAGTTTGGTCTAGTGGTTATGGCATCAGTCTAGAAAGCAGGGGATCATGAGTTCAAGTCCCGCCTTAGCCATGAAAGCCGGCTGGGTGACTTTGGGCCAATCACCAGGATATGGTGAGTTCTAGTCCCGCTGTAGGCACGAAAACCGGCTGGATGATTTTGGGCCAATCACCAGGAGACGGTGAGTTCTAGTCCCGCCTCAGGCATGAAAGCCGGCTGGGTGACTCTGGGCCAATCACCAGGAGACGGTGAGTTCTAGTCCCGCCTCAGCCATGAAAGCCGGCTGGATGACTTTGGGCCAATCACCAGGATACAGTGAGTTCTAGTCTAGTCCCGCCTTAGGCATGAAACATGACTGGGTGACTTTGGGCCAGTCACCAGGAGACGGTGAGTTCTAGTCCCGCCTTATGCACGAAATCAGGCTGGATGACTTTGGGCCAATCACCAGGAGATGGTGAGTTCTAGTCCCGCCTCAGCCATGAAAGCCGGCTGGATGACTTTGGGCCAATCACCAGGAGACGGGGAGTTCTAGTCCCGCCTTAGGCATGAAATCTGGCTGGGTGACTCTGGGCCAATCACCAGGAGACAGTGAGTTCTAGTCCCGCCTTAGACATGAAAGCCAGCTGGGTGACTCTGGGCCAATCACCAGGAGACAGTGAGTTCTAGTCCCGCATTAACCATGAAAACCAGCTGGGTGACTTCTGGCCAGTCACCAATAGATGATAAGTTCTAGTCCCGCCTTAGGCACAACAGCCGGCTGCGTAACTTTGGACCAATTACCAGGAGACTGGGAGTCCTAGTTCCACATTAGACATGAAAGCCGGCTGGGTGATTTTGGAGCCAGTTCTTCTCTTCCAGCCCAACCCACCTTACAATTATCGTTGTTGTTGTTATCAGGCGAAGAGGAGGAGGATGTTGTGTGGGAATATCTTTGCTGCCTTGAGCTCTTTGAGAAAATAATAACGAGTGGGATACAAATTAATTAAATAGGAAGAGCAGCATTGCCAATGTGAATGTACACAACAGCCAGGGCTTTCTAGGGACGGGCATCCAAGAATTCCGCAAATTGCAGAGTTCTGCAATCTGAGCTGGGCACAGCTAGTGACTGAGCAAAACTTCCTGGCCCCAAGTCAGAAAGAGATAATATTTCTGTCTCCCTTTCTCTGGGATAACGTTTCAAACCCTTCTCTAGCCAGCGGCTGTGGGATTTCCTGGTGGTGCCTCATCCGAGGCTTAACAGGTCCCCACTGTGCTCCAGACAAGGCCTCAAACAAGCCCGGAAAGATGAAGACGGATAAAGAAAAAAGAAAAAAAAACACAGACGAGATTTCTTGAGTCACCCTGACTGACAGTTTCCTGTAAGCTGGCAGTGGGGAAGCCCAAAATTCAGAGTTTTGGGGCCCTGGTTCTTACCATCTAAAGAGCTTTTCTGAGTAATAATAATAATAATAATAATAATAATAATACTCATTGTTTTCCACCAACGTTTGCTTTCAAAGGACCGTTAATTCAGGAACCCTACTTTGTAATACTTTCCTGATTATTAAAAATGGGCAGACGTTTTATCTGTTGGGTAAAATAAAAATTTTAAGAAAACAGGCCGTGTCTCATTTCGGCGTTATGAAATTATGACATTTTGGCTTTTTTCCCCTCGGCTTGTTTTCGTGACCAAAGAGCACGTAATAGCAGTTAAGACGGCTTATCTTGAGGTTTTACGGTTAAGAATGGAAAGAAAAGCTTTTGGGAAGCGCAAAATGTGATGCCATTATACCCATTTTGTTCGCTGGGGCCCGAGTGGGGCAGAAAACAAGGTGTCTGGCTGAAGGTAAAACGAAAAGAGCTTTAGAGACACGCAGTTGAATAAAAACGCCCATTTGGAGAAAAATCAGAGCTATCTAAGGCTGCTTAGGGCAAAAAACAGTTAATGGGGTTCATGTAAATATCGACCCAGCCAGAGATACAGAGAGAAGAGAGAGAGAGATAATAGATGATAAATAGACAGATAATATAGATGAGAGACAGAGATGATAGAGGGATGATAGACGGATGGATGGATGGATGCAGAGTTGATAAGATAATTTTACTTCACATATGGCATCTACAGACATCATGCCATCAGACATACAACTCTAATAAAACCCATTATGTACACACAAACACAGATAGATGATAAACAGATATGATAAATATATTTACATGAACTTCCTATACACACAGATACCTCCCTATGTACACCTTTTAGGAGTATCTATTATATATACCGTATAATAGAATACGTATATTATATTTAGGAGAATCTCTTATATACTTTTCATATATCAATATATATATATATGTGTGTGTGTGTGTGCTTGCTATATATATGTATGCTTGCTATATATCCATACTATATATAGTATGTAATATATATATATGTGTGTGTGTGTTTGATCTGTTTTTATATATACATATATATATATATAACATGTAACATATATATAATTTTATAGAGAAACTCTCTATATTTTAAGCCATCCTACGGTATATATATATCATGCATGTAATATTAGATATATATCTTATATAGATATATATATCTTATCTTCTACATATTCATATATCAATATATATTGATATATATATTGATATATGTTGTGAGCTGCGCCGAGTCCTGGGAGAGGGGCGGCATACAAATTTAATAAATAAATAAATAAATAAATATATGTATATTTGTTTGTGTGTGTGTGTCTGTGTGTATACCTTTTACCTTACATCCCAGAGCTCTTTATTTTTATCTGATTGACTTTAAATATATACATATGTATATATATACACACCAATATATGTATATGTGCATGTATGCATGTACACATGTATGTACACACATGTACAGACTATAGATGGATGGATGGATGGATGGATGGATGGATAGATGGATAGATAGATAGATAGATAGATAGATAGATAGATAGATAGATAGATAGATAGATAGATAGATAGATAGATAGATAGAGGAATATATATAAATTTAGGAAGCACTGTTAATTTTGCTGAGAGGGTGAATGTATGGCGAACTCCTAGAACAACTTAATATTAGGAGAGATTCTCCAATGTGTGTTTTGTGTGTGTGTGTGTGTGTGTGTGTTATCTCTCTCTCTGTTTTATCCTAGGAGTTCTCCCTAAATTCACCCGCTCAGCAAATCTCAGGGAAATTCGCTCCCTGAATCACCCAGCTTTATTTTTATCCGCCTGCCTGCCTTCCGCAGCGGCCTTTTCTCCAAACACGCCCGGCTGGCGAAGGCAGCAGCAGCCGCGGCTCCTGCAAGGGCGAAGAATTTCGGATCTGGGCCCCGAAGAGTACATAAGCCCTTCCTTTTCCCCCACCCCCACCACCCCACTACGCCCCCCCCCACGACTCCGAGCCATGCGGGGCGACGGCTGCGGGCTGCCGGGGGTGGGGGGGGTTTCAACCCCTCCCCCCCAAGAGACTCCCCTCCCTTCCTCGGACGAGACTCCGGCGCTAGTCCCTATTGCGGCCGCCCCTCCCCCCCTCTCCTGCCGGGCAGGGGAAGGGAAGTCGCCGGAGTTATTTTTAGCTCTTCCCAACCATCTGGCAACAATGACCGTCTCTAAATAAACAAACAAGGCCGAAAGGGGTCCGGATTCCGACGTGCAGCCTAGCTCGAGTCAGGGGGCAAACGAGGACGCGGTCAGCTCACCTCTATGGCCCCGGTGTGTGTGTGTGTGTGTGTGTGTGTGTGTGTATGTGTGTGTGTGTGTGTGTGAGAAAGAAGAGAGAGAAGAAGCGAGGAAAAGGGGTGTCCCCCCCTCTCCTCCGCCGACCCCCGAGTTGCCCCCTCCGGCTGGCCCTCTGCCAAGGGGCGCGCGCTCCAGGAATACACCCATCCTCACGTTGCCAAAGAGGGTCAGTTCTCTGCCCCCCCACACACACACAGACCCCCCCAAAGTGTTTGAACAGCCGCGGAAAGTTCCCCCTAAGTCCCTTTGGCTTTACCTTAAGGGGGTCGCCGTCCTCCCAACACCTTAGAGGTCATCCATCCGTGCCCCGAGCGCCCTCGCCTGCCTTCCTCTTCCTCACCCGGCGCCCCATGCAAACGCTGGCTGGGGGGGAGGCTCCAGAAAGGTCGCTGCAGGGGGTCTGCTTCGCTCTTGCGTCCCCTCCCCGCTTCTAGACTCCCCTGCAGAAAAAGGAAAATAACGGGGTACGGCGGCGGTGCCTGTCCCTTCGGGGTGCCAGCGAAGAAGACCGGCGAATCCTTCGGGAGCCCCTCCCCCCCCAGCCAGGCCGTCTCTTCTCCCGGGGTGGGCTTCGCTCTCCGACCGCCTCCGCCGAGCAGCACCGTCCTCCTTCGGGTGCAAAAATGCCCGCTTCTGTCTCTCCTCTCCCCGTTCCCACGACCCCGGAGGCCAAAGGAAAGCGAAAGTCTGCCCCACGGGCCGGTCCGTCCGTCTCCAGGAGGCTCCCGACACGCAGGTTCCCGAAGTCACCCCCAAATATAACAATTCCAGGCGCGAGCAGACGGGGAGCTCTCGCTCGCCGTCCCGGGATTCCTTTGAACGTGTGAAGCCGCCGCGCTTTCTCTCTCTTTTTTTTCCCCTTCCTTCCTTCCTTCCTTCCTTCCTTCCTTCTTCTTTCTTTTTTTGGCCCCCGTTTTTCTTTTGCAGCGCGATCCGAATTTTTGTTTTCTTCACTCTCAGTTTCGGGGCGATCCCCGCCCCCCGTCCCCGTCCCCGTCGCTGCTGTCTCTCCGGGGCGGCGGCGGCTGCATTTGTTTGTCTGAATGCAAAGCAAAACTTTCCCTTTTCGCCCCCCCCCCTTGGCCAAACATTGAAACCTGCCTCAGACACCCCCTCCCCCCCCTCTTCCCACCAGAAGCCATTCCCTGGCCCGGAGGGAGGAAGGGAGGGAGGAGGGGGGGTCTTTTTTTTCCTTTTTTTAAAAAAAGGGGTGGGTGGGAGTTTACGGGGAGGGGGGGGTTAGTGTGAGAGTCGCCCCCCCCCGTTCCCGCCCGGAGGAATTATTAGCCCGGCTCGCCGGATTTCTATTATGTCACCGAAAACGCAAATGAGTTCTCAGAATTCCGAGGAGGGAGGGGGGGGAGGGAGGGAGGGGGAGGAGAAGAAAAAAAGAAAAAAAAAAGGGAGGGGAGGAGGGAATGGAACCCTGCAACATTGTATTCGGGCCGAGAGCCCTGACGTCACGGGAGGGAAAGCGGCACGTGACCTGGCCGGAGGAGGAACGTACCACCGGCGGCGGGGGTGTCCCGGACGCTTGGCGTTGCCTCGCCGACCCCGGAGCCGGCATCGGAGGGGGTCTTTCCCACCGGCTCGTCGCCTGGGGTCTCCTCCAGGAGCCCGGAAGAGGCTCCGGGGAGGCTCCGGCCGGACTGGCTAGGCTCTTGGGCCGTACCGCCACCCCCGCGCCCTCCCCGGGCTGCCCGCCTTGGTACGTCCCTCCGCTCAAATTCCGAGAATTGAGCGGTGTTGATTCTTAGAACTGGGGTTCTTAGAAGTGGTGATGCAAGGAGTTTCTAGGAAAGCGCGCCGACCAGGTGATTCGCTCTCGCGCTCCGCTTCGCACTGCGACGGGCGGCCGACCAGCCGGGCGCGCTGGAGGAGGAGGAGGAGGAGGAGAGGGGGGGGAGAATGCTTGCTTGCGCCGCCGCTTAGGATGCGGCTGGGGCGCGCGGGGAAAGGAGGGCGAGAAGGGTGGCGGCGGCAGCAGCAGCAGGCAGCAACAGCGGGAGGGCTTGCTGCGCGCTGCCTTCCTTCCTTCCTTCCTTCCTCGGGGCTGCCTTCCTTCTTGGCTCGCGGCTGCCTTCCGCTGCCCTGGCTGCCTCCTGCCTCGCTCGCTCGCTCGCTTGACCCAGTCAGATCTCTAACCCCGGCCGGGATTGCCTTCCAAGCCGACCACCCCACCCCACCCTCGCCCCTTGCTGCCCTCCTGGAGCCGCCTTGCCCGAGCCTTCCGCCTCCCCCCCACCCGGCGCGGCAGGTGGAAGGCGGGCAGGACCAAGGAAGGCAGCCCCGGCTCAGCGGGCGCCCGGATAGGGAAGGAAGGAGGGAAGGAGGGAGGCAGGCAGGCAGGCAGGCAGGGGCCGGCCGGCCCTGGAGCTGGGTCCGGGTCTGGGTCTTTGGAGGGGGTTTACCTGGTCGTCTTGTCAATTCCGCCTTGTGTCAATTGCGTCGCGTCATTTCGGCCTCGCTGCTCGCCCGGCTGGGCAGCTGCTTTTTTGGGGGGGGAGGGAAGGCGGCTGGAAAGCCGAGAGAGGAAGACAGCGGGGCATCGCAGCCTGTCTGCCCCCGGAGCTCCCGGGACGGGCAATTGGGGTGTGGGGGGGTCCCCAGCCGGGCTGGCAGACACCCGAGCGGACATCATCATCATCATCATTATTATTATTAATTATTATTATTATTAATTGTTTTGCACGGGGGGGGGATCGATGGCTTGCAAAGCTGGCGGGGATCCGCGGCAGCGCATCTCCTCTCCCGGCCGCGGCCCTTCTGGCAGCCGGGCAGGCCCGTCCGGGCCGCGGCTGAGCCGGGCGCCTCTTGCCCGGCCGAGCGGCGTCTTTTACGGCCGCCTTCTCGCCCAGGCACCTGCCCGCGGCCCTCGCCTCGCCCGCCCGCCCAGTTGGGAGAGGCGCCGGGGCGGAGAAGCCGACTCGACTGCCTGCTCCGGGCACCCTCCGCGCCGGGGCTCGCCTGGTCGGTCCGGGCCTCGGCTCGCCTCCTCCGGGGCTGCGGAGCCGCGACCCGCCCGAAGAAGCGCTACGGCCGGGGGGGGAAAAATATTTTTTAAAAATTTTTTTGGGGGGGTGGGTGGATTAAATTGTATCAACCGTATAAAAATGTAATCTCGCTGGGGGGAGGGTTTTTTTTGGGGGGGGGAAGGTTGCACAGTTGCTGCTCCTGCGCGCATTTGGGAGCGGGACCAGCAAGCAAGGCGGGCGAGACGGGCAAGGTTTAGGATGCGCAAACGGGCCCTTACAGTTGTTGGCGAACGTTTCCCTAGTTCGTGTGAATCAGCCCGAGACTAAATAACGCGTGTCTTTTATACGCCGGTTTCTCCCCCCCCCCAAGTGTTTCTGGATGAGCGGTTGCGTTCACACGACCCTGGGGTTTGATGGCCTGGAGGATTTCTCTTTTGCACAGTCCGCGTAAGCGACCCAGCCGAGCGGGGTTGACGCGGCCAAGTCGGCTGCTGACCCTGGCCCGCGAGACCCTGAAGTCTGAAAGGAGGGTAGGAGGGTCGTGTGAACCCAGCCGCTCGGGAAAAGACGGGAGGGGGGTCCCAGAAGAAGCCCGGTCGGCGGGCGGGCCGTTGACCCAAGAAAATGTACACAGAGGGAGGACCCTGGCCGAACTTCCCGGGGGCCGTGGGTCGCGTTCCCACGTCTCTGCCCGCTGCGAGTCCATCTTAAGAAGAAAGAACCGGCGGCAGCCGGGGTTTCGAAGCGGACAACCGGGTTGAGGGGCCACTGCAGCGGGCGCCCGGGAGCGTCCTGGAGGACAGAACCCTCGCGCTCGCTGCAGGCTCTCGAATCAATCCTGGATCCCGCTTAAACATGGTTAACTGGGCCGAACCAGGGTTTGCGCTCGGGGGCTAGACGCTGAAACGATGCATAGGTTTGCGCAACACGCGTCTTTCCGAGGCAAGGCGTCCCGAAGCGCTTCGGATACGCAGATATGCTCGCTGCGGTTCTGGATCGGAACAACCGGCCGAGCGGCCGCGTTCACACGACCCTCTTAGCCGTAGTGTGTGTGTGGGGGGGGAACCCTCGCTCGGCTTCGCGGGTTGTCTGAATGCGACCAAAGAGGATGAGACGGGCTTGGGCTAGGAGCAACACCCGCGGCGACCGTTTTTGCAAGCCCTCGGTGTACGGGAGGATTGCGCGTCTGTCCTGGAGGGGCCAAGCGGGTTCCACCAGCACGGGGGTGTTTTGTGTTCACAAACCCCCCCCAAAATGCGGCTTGGGAAGCCAAAAGCTCCTGACTCGGGAGGATGGGGGGGAATCCCCGGGAAAGCGCGATTTCCCAACCGAACGTGGGAAAGTGCCTTTTCAGCGGTGCACCAAGCCAGCCCGTCCGCAATTCGGGAGGATGCTCTCCGCCCCCGGCTTCGCCCCGTTTTGGGGGTGGGGGGGCTGAGTCATTCGGGCGGAAAAGGGACAGGAGAGGAATGGATCCACTTTCTCCGCCGGTTGAAAAGTCGCTTGTCTGAATGCTCTACACGTGACATGTAAGGGACGGGGGGGCAGTCTCAGACTCCTGCAAACATTGGGGGGGCAGGCGGGGGGGGCAAGCGGGAGTTGTGCAAACTCGTGAGGCTTTGTGCGCGGAGCAACGCTGCCCTCTGGTGGCCGGGTGTGGAAGAGCAGCTCTCGGGGCCCTTTCGATTTTAAATGCATTTTTAGGCGGAGAGGTGAAATTCGGCTTTTTTGCTGTTTTGGGCCCCACTTCCTCCGCCCCTTCCCCATAATCTCCCCCCCTTCTCCACCCCAGGTGACCCCAGGAAAGGGATGCCAGCTGTGGAGCATGGGCCATTAATAAAAAAAGCAAAAAAAGAGAGATCCTTTCATTGCAAAACCTTGTGATGATGTTTATTTGATTTTATCGCTCATTTATTACATTTGTGTCCTTCCCGTCTAACTTTCCCAAGAAATTCTGGAGCATCGTGCCGATTTTGTCTTCTTCTCAATCCTCTTCTTGATAGGCCCTGGGGGCTTCGGTTTTTCGGGATTCCTCTACTTACAACCTGGATTTTTGGTCATAAGTCATGACGGTCATAAATCGAGACACCCCTGACGTGATGCTTCTTATACTGGCAACTCGTAAAGCAACTCGGTGTAATCCTTGGGGCAGTTTTTTGTTTTTTGTGTGTTTTTTTTTGCTGGAAAGGACTGGAACCTTGCAAACATCCACCATGAATCGTGTACTCTTGAACGCAGAACCCTGCAACCGGTGGTACATATAAAAGGGAACTGGTTGCCCAGCATTGAAAATTTGGTCATATGGTTGTTTGTGTGTGTCTCTCTCTGTGTGTGTGTGTGTGTGTGTGTGTGGGCGTGGGCGTGGGCGTGCAGCCGTCACAACACTGGATCTAGGTCATAAGTATCCTTTTGGCGGAGGCGGAGGTTTTCTGTTGTAACTTTGCTAAGCAGCCGGATTGTTAAGCAAGGAGCGCTTGTAAAAACTCTTAGTTGGCTAGGGAAACTGAGGCTGGGACTTAGCTCCACGCAAAGGAGAGATTGAAGCATTGGCTTGCGTTTTTAATGCCGGTTTATTCAAAGGACAAACTTGGTTTCAAGTCGGTCCATCGAGAAAGGCATGCGAGAGCTTTTTTTAAAAAAAAAAAATCCCCAAAATTCAGAATTGGTTAAATGAACCGGATCGGGGAGAAAGTGTTACTTTCGTTTAATTTAGGATCAGCCACATTCAGGTGTTCCTTTTGGCTTTTTCTCTTTCTCTCTCTCTACATCTCTCTCTCTTGTATTTTTTTTCTCTCTTTCTGTTTTCTCTTTCTCTTTTTCTCTTTCTCTTTTTCTCTCTCGTTCTTTCTCATTCTGACTTTTTCTCTTCTTGTTCTCTCTCTCTCTTTCTCTTTCTCTCGTTCTCTCTGTTTTGTTTCTCTCTTTCTCTTTTCCTCTTTTTTCTGTTTTTCCTTCTCTCTTTTCCTCTCGTTCTCTCTGTTTTTCTTTTTCTGTTTCTCTGTTTCTCTCTCATTCTCTTTCTCTGTTTCGCATTCTCTCTCACTGTTTTTCTTTCTCTCATTCTCTTTGCTTTTGTTTCTCTCTCTTTTGTTCTCTCTCTTTTTCTCTTTCTCTGTGTCTTTCTCTCTCTCTCTCTGTTTTTTCTCTCTCTCTCTTTGTTTTTCTCTTGTTTCTCTCCCCCCCCCTCTCTCTCCATCAAATCGAAATTCAGTCCGCGTGTCCTTGTGCCGAGGCTTTTAAATTTTTAATCGTCATTCAGGTTTTCGTAGTCCATCCGAAGGCAGCCTAAAATACCGGCAGCCTTGCAACATCCCCAGAGTGGAAATTCATGAAATATTTAATCTGCCCTGCAGTGCAAAATTAGGCGAGGGTCATCCTCTTATGTATTTATTTGCCTGTTCTTAAAAACCATATTTCTTTTTCAGAAATACCAAGTCCTTTAAAAAAAAAAAGGACAATAAACTAGATTATTATTTTTTTTTTCTAAGCAGGGCAGGGCCCTGCATCCTTTTCTCCCCCACCACACACACACACACACACACACACTGCTTTTTTCACAAGTTTATACAAACAGCCCAAGGGAAAAAGTGGTCAGCTCGTTGGCAGGATTCTTTGCAAGTCTAAATCGGAAAAGAAGGGGTCCCTGTCCAGTTAATTATCAGCTCCTGCAGGAACCGATGGATCTAAATTAGCCGAAGAGGGAGAAAAAAATCACTTACTTAAGGCAGAAGGAAAAAAAAACAAATAGTTAGGGAACTGATGCTCCAACCAGCAGAAAGGCTGACCTGTAATTCTTCTGTTAATTGATTATTAGATTTGCGGCCCGCTAATTTTGGACCTGGAAACAGCCGACTGGGAAAACAAGGAATTAAAAATAACAAAATGCGAAGTAAAATCCAGAAATGGGATTTGGTGGCAGGGAGCCATAGATGTGTCAGGCAAGATGGATATCGGGCCGCTAGGACTTTGCTTGTGCAATGACAATGCACAAGAGTGAAAGTGTGCGTTCTAACACTGGACGGTTTTTGTCTGAAATGGACTCTAGGGGTCTCCTGCTTGAGCAGGGGGCTGGACTAGATGACCTCCAAGGACCCTTCCAACTCTTGTCCTTCCTTCCTTCCCTTCCCTTCCCTTCCTTCCCTTCCTTCCTTCCTTCCTTCCTTCCCTTCTTCCCTTCCCTTCCTTCCTTCCCTCCTTCCCTTCCCTTCCCTTCCCTTCCTTCCTTCCTTCCTTCCTTCCTTCCCTCCTTCCCTTCCCTTCCCTTCCCTTCCCTCCTTCCCTTCCCTTCCTTCCTTTCTTCCCTCCTTCCCTTCCCTTCCCTTCCCTTCCCTTCCTTCCTTCCTTCCTTCCCTCCTTCCCTTCCTTCCTTCCTTCCTTCCTTCCTTCCTTCCTTCCTTCCTTCCTTCCTTCCTTCCTTCCTTCCTTCCTAGAAGAAGGCTTTTAAGAAGAGTTAGCCACTTTCTGAAGTGGTAGGGTCTCCTGCTTGAGCTGGGGGTTGGAGTAGATGACCTCCGACCTCCGAGGTCCCTTCCGGGCTCTATTCCGGGTTGAACCA
>JARGCV010000480.1:5000-85000 GCA_034064705.1 Bothrops alternatus | reverse complement strand
AACGTTGCAAACCCTCTTGGGGGGGGGGCTTCCTGAGCAAAAGGGGGCTGGGTGTTAGTTCTTTGCTTGGCTTCTCTTCTGTTATTTTGAGATGCATTTAGCGACAATCGCCGTAGAGCCTCAGCTACACTTGGCTGTCCGCGTGCATGGATTGCTGCAATGCGGTTACGTGGGGCTGCCCTTGGAGACTGTTTGGAAGGTGACCTGGGTCTGGAATGTGGTGGCCCAGATGTCAGAGATGGGCTAAGTCATTCCTCCTGGTGGGACACATTTGCTCCAGGAGTTGCACAGGTTACTAGCTGGGAGCTGAAGTCCACATACGCTGACTAGGGAATTCTGGGAGTTGAAATTATTCTCGCTGGCTGGGAAATGCTGGACGTTGAAGCCCATTCCTCCTTGCTGTGGGATTCTGGGAATTGAAGTCCACTCATATTTGCTGTGAGTTTTGGGGGAGTTGAAGTCTATTCTTGCTGGCTGAGGAATTCTGGGAGTTGAGGCCTACTCATGCTGGCTGGAGGATTCTGGGAGTTGAAGTCTATTCTTGCTGGCTGAGGAATTCTAGGAGTTGAAGTCTATTCTTCCTGGCTGGAGGATTCTGGGAGTTGAAGTCTATTCTTGCTGGTTGAGGAATTCTGGGAGTTGAAGTCTATTCTTCCTGGCTGAAGGATTCTGGGAGTTACGGCCTACTCATGCTGGCTGAGGAATTATGGGAGTTGAAGTCTATTCTTCCTGGCTGGAGGATTCTGGGAGTTGAGGCCTACTCATGCTGGCTGAGGAATTCTGGGAGTTGAAGTCTATTCTTCCTGGCTGGAGGATTCTGGGAGTTGAGGCCTACTAAGGCTTGCTGAGGCATTCTAGGAGTTGGTCTATTCTTCCTGGCTGGAGGATTCTGGGAGTTGGTCCATTCATGCTAGTTGAGGAATTCTGGGAGTTGAAGTCCACTCATGCTGGCTGGGGATTTCTGGGAGTTGAAGTCTATTCTTCCTGGCTGGAGGATTCTGGGAGTTGAGGCCTACTAAGGCTTGCTGAGGCATTTTAGGAGTTGGTCTATTTTTCCTGGCTGGAGGATTCTGGGAGTTGGTCCATTCATGCTAGTTGAGGAATTCTGGGAGTTGAGGCCTACTCATGCTGGCTGAGGAATTTATGGGAGTTGAGGCCTACTCATGCTGGCTGAGGAGTTCTGGGAGTTGAAGTCTATTCTTCCTGGCTGGAGGATTCTCGGAGTTACGGCCTACTCATGCTGGCTGAGGAATTATGGGAGTTGAAGTCTATTCTTCCTGGCTGGAGGATTCTGGGAGTTGAGGCCTACTCATGCTGGCTGAGGAATTCTGGGAGTTGAAGTCTATTCTTCCTGGCTGGAGGATCCTGGGAGTTGAGGCCTACTAAGGCTTGCTGAGGCATTCTAGGAGTTGGTCTATTCTTCCTGGCTGGAGGATTCTGGGAGTTGGTCCATTCATGCTAGTTGAGGAATTCTGGGAGTTGAAGTCCACTCATGCTGGCTGGGGATTTCTGGGAGTTGAAGTCTATTCTTCCTGGCTGGAGGATTCTGGGAGTTGAGGCCTACTAAGGCTTGCTGAGGCATTTTAGGAGTTGGTCTATTTTTCCTGGCTGGAGGATTCTGGGAGTTGGTCCATTCATGCTAGTTGAGGAATTCTGGGAGTTGAGGCCTACTCATGCTGGCTGAGGAATTTATGGGAGTTGAGGCCTACTCATGCTGGCTGAGGAGTTCTGGGAGTTGAAGTCTATTCTTCCTGGCTGGAGGATTCTCGGAGTTACGGCCTACTCATGCTGGCTGAGGAATTATGGGAGTTGAAGTCTATTCTTCCTGGCTGGAGGATTCTGGGAGTTGAGGCCTACTCATGCTGGCTGAGGAATTCTGGGAGTTGAAGTCTATTCTTCCTGGCTGGAGGATCCTGGGAGTTGGTCCATTCATGCTAGTTGAGGAATTCTGGGAGTTGAAGTCCACTCATGCTGGCTGGGGATTTCTGGGAGTTGAAGTCTATTCTTCCTGGCTGGAGGATTCTGGGAGTTGAGGCCTACTAAGGCTTGCTGAGGCATTTTAGGAGTTGGTCTATTTTTCCTGGCTGGAGGATTCTGGGAGTTGGTCCATTCATGCTAGTTGAGGAATTCTGGGAGTTGAGGCCTACTCATGCTGGCTGAGGAATTTATGGGAGTTGAGGCCTACTCATGCTGGCTGAGGAGTTCTGGGAGTTGAAGTCTATTCTTCCTGGCTGGAGGATTCTCGGAGTTGAGGCCTACTCATTCCGGCTGAGGAATTCTGGGAGTTGAAGTCTGTTCTTCCTGGCTGGAGGATTCTGGGAGTTGAGGCCTACTCATGCCGGCTGAGGAATTCTGGGAGTTGAAGTCTGTTCTTCCTGGCTGGAGGATTCTGGGAGTTGAGGCCTACTCAGGCTTGCTGAGGCATTCTGGGTGTTGGTCTATTCTTCCTGGCTGGAGGATTCTGGGAGTTGGTCCATTCATGCTAATTGAGGAATTCTGGGAGTTGAAGTCCACTCATGCTGGCTGGGGATTTCTGGGAGCTGAAGTCCACCTATCTTAAAATGGCTGACTTTGAGAAACCTGGGCCTACAAGACACCCCTTCAGATCCTCCAAGAAAAGTTTTCTATGCCCCTTAATATTTCAAAAGCAAAACCCTCCCCTCTCTTATTTTAGCCCCCCAGACAGAAGGAATCAGCTAGCACCTTTTATGACTCACAGAATTTATTCCAGATCATGCATCATTGCATCATAGTGAGCTGCAGTGGAATAACAACAACAACAACAATAGCTATTGTTATTATTTCTGCTGGGATCGGAGAAATCAGCTGCGGTCAGCCTCGTCTAAATCAGATCCAATATATCTCCTAACAAGGAGTGCGATTAGCCGGTGGAACAGCTTGCCACCAGAAGTTGTGGGTGCTCCATCCCTGGAGGTTTTTAAGAAGAGATTGAACAACCATGTGTCTGAAATGGTATAGGGTGGCCTGGCTGAGCTGGGGGGCGGGTCGGACTAGATGACCTCCTAGGTCCCATCCAGCTCTATTCTGATGGAATGGCGTTTGGGCTCGTTTTACGACCTGTCTTGCTGCAGTTGTTCCCTGCAGTTGTTAAGTTAATAATCCGGTCGTTAAGGAAATCTGGCTTCCCCCATGGACTTCGCTCGCCCGAAGGTCGCGAAAGGGGGTCACGTGACCCCCGGGAGAGGCCGCAACCGTCATAAATATCAGTCAGTTGCCCGGCGTCCGAATGTTGATCAGGTGACCTTGGGGGATACTGCAGTGGTCATAAGTGTGAAAACGGTCCTCAGTCACTTTTTCCAGTGCCGTTGTAACTTGGAACGGTCACTAAACAAACGCTGATGAGTCCGGGACTCGCTGTAATGGAAAAGTGGGGTTCAGGGACCCCCTCAGGCACATGTAAGACAGGGGTCTTCAAACGTGGCCACTTTTAAGACTTGTGGACTTCAACTCCCAGAATTCCTCAGCCTCGGCGGGACCAGAGATGGTCCCAGCGGAGGGATAAGGGAGGGAAATCAAGTCGGTTTAGCAAGGTGGACATTTGAAGGCCAGTGGATCAGAAGAAAGTCAGAAGATTCTGAGGCTGGGGAACCGGATCATCCCGGTGGTGGCCTGGAGGGTTAAATAAAACGGCCATTTTAGAGGAAGATTTGTCTTGAGTGACATTTGATCCGGAGCCATTGACAAAGATCCCTGGCTGGTGATCGTCTCCATAATCAGCATGGGGAGCTATTGACCTCAGCAATTTTAAGACGCATGGACTGCAATTCCCAGGATTCCATGGACCTCCCTGAGAATTCTGGGAGTTTAAAAACCTCATTTGGGTGACTCCCATAGTTGGGAAGTTAAGACATTCATGGAGTATCTCAGTGTTGTCCAGTCTGAGCTGGTATCACAATTAAAGAAAGTTGACCTGGGTCATTGTTAAATTAACCTGGATAATCAGCAGTTTGATTATGTATTCTTTTTAATAAGAATAATAATAATAATAATAATAATAATAATAATAATAATAATAATAATAATAATAATAATAATAATAATAATAATAGCGACCTGCTGATGTCTACCAATTAAAATAGGGAGCTGGTGGCAGCAACTAGCTAATTGAAAAGCTAGGGCAGATCAGATCTGGTTAATCTTTGGATGGGGTACCACCGGGTGATAAACTAAATTGGAAAATTTGAAAAATTCCATACATGCTATTTCCATGTTATTCTGTTTCCATCAAATCTTCAGATGCCGAGTTAAACCCAAGGGAGCCTTTATTTTCACTTAGTGGACATCTGATCACCGTTTCCTTAAATAAGCAGCACAGATAAATTAAATTATATAGTCATTTATACAGCAGCGCCCTCCTGTGGATGAATTTAAAACGTTGGGTGGAACAGAACAGAATAGAATATAGAAAGAGAATATCGAAATAGAAGTAAAAATGGAATGGAAGGGAAGGGACTAGAATAAGGAATGGAATGGAATGGAATAGAATAAGGAATGGAATAGAATAAGGAATGGAATGGAATGGAATAGAATAGAATAGAATAGAATAGAATAGAATAGAATAGAATAGAATAGAATAGAATAGAATAGAATAGAATAGAATAGAATAGAATAGAATAGAATAGAATAGAATAGAATAAGCAATAGGATATAGAATAGAAATACAGAATAGAATAGAGTAGGGTAGAGTAGAGTAGAGTAGAGTAGAGCAAAGCAGAGTAGAGTAGAGTAGATAGAGTAGAGTAGAGTAGATAGAAAATAGAGTAGAATAGAATAGAATAGAATAGAATAGAATAGAATAGAATAGAATAGAAAATATGGAATGGAATAGAATAGAAAATAGAATAGAATAGAATAGAATAGAAAATATGGAATGGAATAGAATAGAATAGAAAATATAGAATAGAATAGAATAGAATAGAATAGAATAGAATAGAATAGAATAGAATAGAAAACAGGAGAAAGAATAGAATAGAATAGAATAGAATAGAATAGAACAGAATAGAACAGAATAGAATAGAATAGAATAGAATAGAATAGAATAGAATCTGAAAGGGACCTTGGAGGTCTTCTAGCCCAGCCCCCTGCTCAATCAGGAGAACCTATTAATTAATTAATTGAATTAATTGAAGACAAAAAGGACATGGTCTTGAGTGCAGAAAGCGCAGGGCAAAGCGACAATTGTTTGGGTTGGGAAGTTGGCTAAGAAAGGCAGGACAAGAAGCAACGGGTGGAAACTAACCAAGGAATCTGGAACTAAGGAGAAACTTCCTGACAGTGAGGACAATTAACCAGTGGAACCACCTGCCTCCAGAAGCTGTGAATGCTCCAACACTGGAAGCTTTTAAGAAGAGACTGGACAACCCTTTGTCTGAAATGGTGTAGGGTTTCCTGAGCAGGGGGTTGGACTATATGACCTCCAAGGTCCCTTCCAACTTTTATTATTATGATTATGATTATTATTAACCCTCCCAGCTGTCTACGCAGGCACCCGGATTCGTGTAACAACCATGCGGCGTCCTTAATAGTGATAGCTTGGGGATGTGACACTGCTTTCTCCAAAGCCAAATCAGAAAAGTTTTGAGCGAGGCCTTAACCTGGCTAATTTCTGACCATTGTTTTTTTTTCTTCTTCTTCTTCTCTTTTTCTCTGCCTTTTTTTTGTTTTGTTTTGTTTTAAATTCGCCCAGGTCCGAAAGCGTCGTTGGAATTGTGAGTGGAAGCCTGAGTGATGTGCTTGAAATTCCATGCTGTGCCAGTCACGTCGCCCAGCATCCCCCACGGAATATTTCATTAGACGCAGCCGGGAACCGTATCCAGGTGGGCACAGGAGGGCACGGACTAAACCCTCTCTCCCCCGTACAGGCAGTCCTCAATGTACAAGCATTCATTTAGTGACCGTTTCAGATTACAACGACCCTGAAAAAAAAGGGACTTAGGATCGTTTCTCACGCTTAACGACCATTGCTGCATCCTCGTGGTCACATGATCAATATTCGGACACTTGACAACTGACTCGTCTTTAGAATAGAATAGAAGGGAAGGGAAGAGAATGAAGAAGAGAAGAGAAGAGAAAAAAGAAGAGAAGAGGAGAATAAAGAATAGAATAGAATAGAATATAGAACAGAACAGAAATACAGAATAGAGTACAGAATAGATTATAGAATATGGAATAGAATATAGAATAGAATATAGAATAGAATAGAATAGAATAGAATATGTATTGAGAATAGAATAAAGAACAGAACAGAACAGAACAAAATATAAATACAGAATACAATACATAATAGAATATAGAGTAGAGTAGATTAGAATAAAATAAATAGAATAGAATAGAATAGAATAGAATAGAATAGAACAGAACAGAATAGAATAGAATAGAATAGAATAGAATAGAGGAAGGGAATAGAATAGAATAGAATAGAAAATAAAAGAATAGAAAATAGAATAGAATAGAATAGAATATAGAACAGAACAAAATAGAAATACAGAATACAATACATAATAGAATATAGAGTAGAATAGAATAGAATAGAATAGAATATAGAACAGAACAAAATAGAAATACAGAATACAATGCATAATAGAATATAGAATAGAGTAGAGTAGAATAGAATAGAATAGAATATATTGTCAATTGTGTAAGTCACAACAAAATTAAGTAAATATCCCCTCCTTCTTGCTCCCCCTCTCTACCTGCCCCCCCCCAGAACACAACCAAGATGGCCTCCCCAGCCGACAGCTGCATCCAGTTCACCCGGCACGCCAGCGACGTTCTGCTCAACCTCAACCGCCTTCGGAGCCGGGATATCCTTACCGACGTGGTCATTATCGTGAGCCGGGAGCAATTCCGAGCGCACAAAACGGTGCTCATGGCCTGCAGGTGAGAGGCGCCAATATGCCCCGAAGTTTTCATTGTGGCACGTTGCAGCCATGTTTTGCAGCCACATCACAGCCACGTTGCAGCCACATCATGGCCCCATCGCGGCCACATCATGGCCACATTGCAGCCAGCCAAACAGCCTTGCAGAATACTGGAAGACTGCTATCATGTCCCCCCCTGTTTCTCCTTTCCTCTAGACTGGCCATACCCAAATCCCACAGCCGTTCTTCGTCTGTTTTAGTCTCCGGGATCTTTAATCGTCTCTGTTGCTCTTCTCTGCACCTTTTCCCAAAGTCTCAACGCCCTTTTTTTTTTTTTTTTGCAATGTCTTGACCAGAATTATCCCTTTCCTTCCCCGCAGTGGCCTTTTCTATAGCATCTTCACCGACCAGCTGAAATGCAACCTGTCGGTCCTGAATTTAGATCCGGAGATCAGTCCGGAAGGATTTGGGATCCTGCTGGATTTCATGTACACGTCTCGCCTCAATTTGCGGGAGAGCAACATCCTGGCGGTGATGGCCACCGCTCTCTACCTGCAGATGGAGCATGTGGTGGACACCTGCCGGAGGCTCCTGAACTCCAGGTGAGAGACGGGGTGGTTTTATAGCGCGAGGTGGGATTCGAACGCGGTACCCCTGCCTTCCCGGAGGCTGGTGGTTTTCTACCCCTAAAAAAGAGACTGGTTTTTCTTCGTCCGCCTCTGAGAAAAAGAGGTTGTAGGATGAATTGCTAGGAAACCTAAGGCGTCGTGTCTCAACTTTTGGCCATATTAAGAAGCGCGAACTTCCATTCCCAGAATTCCCCAGCCGGTGGGGAATTCTGGGAGTTGAAGTCCGCACCTCTTCAAGGTGGCCAAGATTGAGCAACACTGGCCTAAGGGGAATTCTGGGTGTTAGAAAGTGCTGGGAGCCTACTCGGGATCCCACAGCTGCCGACGGAGAGGGCAAAATATCCCATCCGAGAATTAAACTGAGTTTAACTCAGTTTAGCTTTGGGAGAGCATCCAACTTCAGTCAGGTGCTGCCCTCTGCTGGGTGTTTGCTGAATGTTTTTAACTAAGGGGGGGTCCAAATACAGTACAGATAGTCCTCAGCTTACAATAGTTCACTTAGTGACCGTTCAAAGTTACAATGGCGCTGAAAAAAGTGACTTAACGACCATTTTTCATGCTTGCAACCTTTGCGCCATCCCCACGGTCACGGGATCAAAATTCAGATACTTGGCAACTGACTCATATTTACGACGGTCGCAGTGTCCCGGGGTCATGGGATCCCCTTTTGCGACCGTCTGACAAACAACGTCAGTGGGGGACGCCAGATTCCCTTAATGACCGGGTTACTAACTTAACAACTGCAGTGATTCACTTAACAACCGTGGCAGAAAAGGCCGTAGAACAGGGCAAAACTCACATAGCAACTGTCGTGCTTAGCAGCGGGAATTTGGGGGGCTCAATTGTGGACGTACGTCGGGGACTACCTGTGTCGTAACATCATTTTTCCCTCTGGCTTCAGTGAAACGGAAATGGTCTCAGCTGCCAAAAGCTCCCGGGAAGATTTCTTAGCTAACCAGATGCTCAGCCAACCCAACATGATGGCTTACAGGAGCCGGGATATCTCGGAAAGCAGCTTACCACTTCGGAACGGTTCCATTTGCGACGGGCGAGCCTTCATGCCCAGTTTGTATAGCAGCATGTCTGGATCCCCCATCTCCTACACTAGCTACAACCCCGTGCCCATCGGCGGATACCTGTACTCAGATGAAGAACTACGAGACTCACGGATGCCCCTCTCGGAGGCTTCAAAAGGGCACCCCTTTTCGAGAGAACGCACGCCACCGTGCAACGTGCAACGGACCAACGCCGCCGAGTTTACCAGAGCGGTGGCTAATATCTCCCCCGGCCTCTGCCATCCTGCCGTCTACTCTCCGAAGGAAGAAGCGGCCGAGGAGAACAAAACTGAAGTTCGTTACGGTGCCACGACGGGTCCTGACCCTGCACCCTCCCTGGCTGCCAACAACGCCTACTTTGCGTGCAGCAAAACGAGCAAGGTGGAGGAGAGGTCCGCTCCCGAAGCCAAGAGGACCCAGTGCTTTGAGCCCACCAATGCACCCATGAACCGCAAAGTGGTGACCAGCCCTCAGAGCCCCCAGAAGTCGGACTGCCAACCGAACTCGCCGACCGAGTCCAGCAGCAGTAAGAATGCCTGTATCGGTCCGAGCGCGACGTCGGCTAAGAGTCCTACGGACCCCAAGGCGTGCAACTGGAAAAAGTACAAGTTTATCGTGCTCAACTCGCTCAACCAGAATGCCAAGGAGGACAGCCCCGAACACACCGAGGCTGGGACCCTCTCCCCACGGCAGTACGGGCCCTCCTTGGCGTGTCAGCAATCTCTGGAACCCGAGAACATGGATGTGCAGTCCCCAACCAAGCTGAACATCAACGGGGAAGACTCAACCATCCCGCAAGCGAGCCGCCTAAACAATATTCTTAACAGGTACGGGGCAAAGGGCCTCTTCCTTCTTGGATCTGCAGCGGGTGTGCGCGTTGGTGTTCATGTATGTGTAGATTTTGGATTCACTAGTGGTGTCTCCTCCGAATTTCTCACCAGGTCTGATCTTCCTGGCCACTGGGGTGCTAAAATATATTTTGAGTTAGGGCAACGTTTTGCGACTTTAGCAAGGTGGAAGATGTGTGGACTTCAGCTCCCAGAATTCCCCAGCCAGCCACCATTTTTAGAAGGTGAAGTCCGCATGTCTTCGAGTTGCTGAGGCCGAGACAGGCTGAATAAATTTAATTCAGCCATCTCTTCCCAACCCTGTGTCCTCCAGAAGTGCTTTTCTTGAGTGTCAGCGTAATCTACACACTGTTAAACTCTTGTGACTTTTAACTGGGCGAAACAGTGGGTCATAACGCAACTGTTGTTGAAGCCAGGTAGCTCAAATGGACTAGCTTACGCAGCATTTAGAACAGCGGTTCTCAACCTTTTCCGGGGCTCGACCCCGGCACGCATCACGCATGCGTGGCGCGACGGGGTGCATCGCGCATGCGCGGCGAGACGGGGCGCACCGCACATGCGTGGCGCGATGGGGCGCATTGCGCACGTGCGGTGCGACGGGGCACATCGCGCACGCACGGCACGATGGAGCGCATCGTGCATGCGTGGCACGACGGCCCGCATCACAAAGGGGAAAAAATGGCCAACCCAAAAAAAAATATGGCCGACCCCCCCCAAAAAATGGCAGGCCCGCATCGCGCATGCGCAGCGCGACGGCCCGCATTGCAAAGGGGGCGAAAAATGGCGCACCCAAAAAAAAAATTAAAAAAATGGCCAACCCCCCAAAAAAATGGCCGACAAAAAAAAATGGCGGGCCCGCATCACGCATGCGCGGCGCGACGGCCCACATTGCAAAGGGGAAAAAATGGCAGACCAAAAAAAATAATAAAAAAAATGGTCGACCATTAAAAAAAATGGCGGACTGCGGTGTTTGGCGACCCCCGTGAAATGGTCGTTCGACCCCAAATGGGGTCGCGACCCACAGGTTGAGAACCGCTGATTTAAAATCTGGGACCCACAACTTCGAGGGGATGAAATTTGGGGGAGTTATTGTTACTTTATTTCCATGACAATTTCCCAGGCATTCTAGAAATCCCTTTCTTCCTTGACCAATAACCATTTGCAGGCAGGAAATGGAAGGGAAGAAAAGAGGGAGGGAAGGAAAGGAGGGAGAGAGGGAGGGAGGGAAGATGGAGGGAGGGAGGGAGGGAGGGAGGGAGGAAGGAAGGAAGGAAGGAAGGAAGGAAGGAAGGAAGGAAGGTTTTCTATGCACCGCTGATTCCCCAAAGAAAACTTAATGGGGAAGCCAGCGGGAAGTCGAAAGTCACTCCTGTCCCCACCGTTTGTTTGTTTTTTGCCCACCTTTGTTATTTTGTTTCTCTGTTTAGGTTAAGGAAATATTTCTGAAACAATTACCCCAAAAGGCATAGCTATCTATTTATTTACCTAATAAATCATCCTTAACTTTCACGTACATGTACTCATCACCTTATCGATTTGGTTAAATTCATTTTAGCTACGGGTAAATCATGAAAAAAAAAATCTTCCAGCTTTTGGGAGCTGTGCGAATTTCTTTCGGTGTGGCTGGGGTGTTGAGATGGGCACGCCACAACTTCCTCCGTTATGTTGCGCTTGTAATTCACACAACACCCTTGTCCCCAGGTCAGCTAGGGAAGAAATGCCCGTATTCATAGGAGATCCGAAGTGAGTTTTACGGTTGTGTGTGCGTGGATTCAGTTGTGTGAACTCGCCTTGCTTACTGGGTTTAGGGTTCAACTGTACAACACTGTTCCTAGCAAGTGGTTAATTTGGGGTGCATGTTAATTTGGGGTATGCATAGGCTGAGCAGAGTCCCCGCATTGCTTGTCATTGGCCAGCATATTAAAACCGTCAACCTGTTGTTAAATCTACACTTCAGGCAGTTTGATTAACAGGGATACAAACCTTGGTGAGTTGGAACAGGACAAATGTTGGTTTGTACATCTTGGTTTATAGTGTAGCTCATTTGCGGGACCCCTTTATCTTCTTAAAAAAGGTTGAAGAACCCAAAGAGTTTGGCTAGTGTGTATTGCATCTATCGATACTCACTGCGCTAGAAATTACATGTGGTCTTTTACTTACGACAGTTTATTTAGGGACCGTTCAAAGTTACAACACCACTGAAAAAATGGCTTAGGATGGTTTTTCACACTTACGACCGTTGCAGCATCCCCATGGTCCATGATCAAAATTCAGATGCTTGGCAGCTGACTCTTATTTATGACGTCACATTGTCCTGGGGTCATGTGATGATCCCCTTTTGCGACCTTCTGACACACCAGATTCACTTAACAACTGCGTTACTCCCTTAATAACAGCAGTGATTCATTTAACAATTGTGGCAAGACAGGTCATAAAATGGGGCAGAATTCAATAACTCGCTTAGCAATAGAAAGTTTGGGCTCTGTTGTGGTCGTAAGTCGAGGATTACCTGTAACACCGAGAAATTTTAAAATATTTACGTGTTTGACTTCATGGACTGCCTGAAGAGACTTGAGGACCCTTTGTGGTCGCCAAATTGTAACTTAAAAAAAGCTCCATTTTCGCCAAATGCGATAGCCGAGTCGAGTATTATCTGAGTAACAAACCGCGGTTTAGCTCAGCCCCTGAAGAATCAAAGGGCAGTTTCCCGCCACTGGATGTTAGTCTTAACCCAGTTTCTTGCTCCCTAGGTCACTTGATGGTTCTCCTCGGAGCAGTGAGGACCAGTCCCCGTTGTATCTGCATTCGTCCAAGTGCAGCTCCTGCAGTTCTCGGTCCCCGCAGCATTCGGACATGTGCCTTCATACCCCCGGATCCAACTTTGGAGAAGAAATGGGGGAAACCCAGTCTGAATATTCAGATTCCAGTTGTGGTAAGTCCACAAAAGTTTCCGTTACTTTTTTCGGGGTGATCGTCATGTTGGTTAAAAGGATGGCTTGACTCCTTGCCTCGATATACCGAGCAGGCGTGAGTGGGTCAGTTTAATACAGGTAATCCTCGAATTACAGCTGTTCAACGGCACTGACAAAAGTGACTTAGGACTGGACCTCATGCTTATGACAAGACCTCATGCTTATGACAAGACTAGACTTCACACTTACGACCATTGCGTCGTCTGCACAGTCATGTGAACGAAATTCATAGCTTGGCACTATGAATGTATTTATGACAGTTGCTGCATCCCGGGTTGATGTGATCGCCATTTGCGACCCTTCCAGCCGGCTTCCGACAGTCAGAGGCAACGGGGGAAGCCAGATTCACTTAATGACTTTCACAATTTCAGGGATTCGCTTGACAACCGTGGCATAAAAGTTCATAAAATGGCACGCGGCTCATATTTATGATGGTTCTGGGGTCATGGGATCCTCTTTTGCAACCTTCTGACTACTGCAGTGATTCACTTAACAACCCTGCCATAAAAGAGGGCAAAGCTCATTTAACAACCATCTTGCTTAGCAACAGAAATTTTGATCGTAAGTCGAGGACTACCTGTATGTAAAATTAGGTTCAGAAATGTTAACCTTTTCATATTCCCCCATTTCTGATTTTGCTGTAGCTTGAAGCATATTATTAGATTCCGCTATTATATTAGATAATATTATATCCCAACATTCATTTGGGGCTGAAGGCTGCTCCGTCCTTCTGTTGGATCACATGGTGCTGTACAAACATTTCCTGCATTCTCACAACACGCCTAACTGGGTTTGTGAACGGGCCATCCACGGGTTGGAGGCGCCCCCCTCGGGGCACCCCAAACAAACCAGGATTAACCAAGATCGATCTCATGTCTCCGGTGGGAATCTCGACGAGGGCTAATCCTGGCTTGTTTTTTGACGGCGAGGGAGGCGAGGGTCAACCCCGTGGTTGGTTCTGAGGGTGGCCCGGCGTGGCGCGATTCCACGCGATTCTCACCCGCGTCCCCTCTTCCTCTCCGACAGAAACCCGGTCTTTTTTCTGCAAAGAATGCCAGTGCCCATTCTCGGAAGAGGCCGCGTTCAAGAAACATTCCCTGCAGACGCACAGTGACAAACCCTACAAGTGTGACCGTTGTCAGGCCTCGTTTCGCTACAAGGGGAACCTAGCCAGTCACAAAACCGTCCACACAGGTATAGCCTCACCTGGGGGACACGTAATTGCAGCTCTCCGGAGTGCCATCGATCGCAGAGGGTGGTTTGAAGTGGCCCAATCCACCGGGGATGGGCCAGGCAGCAGAGCCATGGCAAAAGAAGGGTCATTTGCAAGTAGTCCTCGACTTAACGACCATTCGTTTAGTGACCGCTCAGAGTTGGGACGGCGCTGAAAAAAGCGATTTAGGGCCAGTCCTCACACTTACGACCATTCGTTTAGCGACCAAAGTTGTGACGGCACCGAAAAAGGGTGACTTAGGAGCAGTCCTCACACTTACAACCATTCGTTTAGTGACTGTTCAAAGTTGTGATGGTGCTAAAAAAAGTGATTTAGGGCCAGTCCTCACACTTACGACCATTTGTTTAGCGACCAAAGTTATGACGGCACCGAAAAAGGGTGACTTAGGAGCAGTCCTCACACTTACGACCATTCGTTTAGTGACTGTTCAAAGTTGTGATGGTACTAAAAAAGTGATTTAGGGCCAGTCCTCACACTTACGACCATTTGTTTAGCGACCAAAGTTGTGACGGCACCGAAAAAGGGTGACTTAGGAGCAGTCCTCACACTTACGACCATTCGTTTGGTGACCGTTCAAAGTTGTGATGGCACTAAAAAAGTGATTTAGGGCCAGTCCTCACACTTACAATCCCGTCATGAAAATGGATCAGGCCACAGGATGACTTGCTTTACAACCACCCCAACTTAACGATGGCGAACTCTGGCCCCCAATTGTCGTCGTAAGTTGAGGACTCCTGTAGGTGGTGTCAGAAAGCTTCAGTTGCATGTGAGAAAGCTCCCTGCAGCAGGCACTCCAGTAACAGGCGCAGGTAGTCCTCTACTTACGACCACGATCGGGCCCAACATTTCCGTCGTTGAGCGAGATGGTTGGTAAGTGAGTTTTGCCCCACTTTACAACCTTTCCGGCCACCGTTGTTAAGTGAATCACTGCCGCTCCATGGTGAAGTGAATCTGGCTCTTCCCCCACTGAAGGTCACAAAAGGGGATCGCATGACCTGGAGACGCTGCGACCGTCATAAATACAAATCAGTTGCCAAGCGTCCGTATTTTGATCACGTGACCCCCCTCGGGGATGCTGCGGCGGCCGTAAGTGTGAAAAACAGTGATAACCAAACGGATCGTTGTAAGTTGAGGACTACACCGTTGTGGCTTGCAAATTGCACTCCTTGGATCCATGTGATGTCTGTGTGTGTGTGTGTGTGTGTGTGTGTCACTCATCCCAGACTGGGACGGAGTTTGCATCGACTCCTGGGAATTGAGGGGAGGGGGTCTTTCCCATAGCCCCATATCAGGGGATTCTGGGAAATTTCATTTTCTTCCTTGGAAAACAGCCTGGAGCATATGACCTTTTTTGCGGGGGGGGGGGGGGAGGGGGAGCTGAGTTGTGTGTTTTGTAGAGCACTCTGTGATCTGTGCCCACCCCCACCTCCCCGAGACCCCCAACTGTTGGGTTGAAAAGAATAAAACTGAGTCGCAAATGGCCCTGTTGAAACATTGGCAAACGGCTGGGGTGGGGTGGGGTGGGGGAACAATTTGCACCTGTAGGACTTCAACTCCCAGCAGCCTCAGCTGGGGGAGCCTTTGGAATTCCGAAGTCCCCAAGTCTTAAAGGGGCCACGCATGAGGACCTCTGGCGGAAACGTTTCAAAAGGTGTTATTAAAAGGGAATGTCAACTTTACGAGGGGTGGGCTCCAACTCCCAGAATTCTCCAGCCACAGCCCTGCCAGGGGTGGACTTCAACTCCCAGAATTCCACAGCCCTGCAGAGCTGGCCGGGGAATTCTGGGAGTTGAAGTCCACCCCTCGTAAAGTTACGGATGTCGAGATGCAGGACGTTGAGCGAGAACCCTGATTCAAAGCTGAGTTGTGTGTTTGTCTGCCAGTCAAGCTGAGACGCTAAACATCTGCCGTTTGGTTGGTCAAAACAGGCGAGAAGCCCTACCGTTGCGGCATCTGCGGGGCCCAGTTCAACCGTCCGGCCAACCTCAAGACTCATACGCGGATCCACTCTGGGGAGAAGCCGTATAAATGTGAAACGTGCGGAGCTCGCTTCGTACAGGTGGGGGTTTGTGGGGGCCGAAGGGGGGAGGGTCCACGGTTGCCCCTCCACCCTCTGGAGAGGCAGTAGGCGCTGCGGAGGCCTCCCCAGGTCGAAGAAGTCAAGATGGCAGCCACAATGGTGCGATGGAAGATGGGCCTTTTTAAATGTAGAGGGATGCACTGTTGGGACAACACTAGGAGCCATCTTGACTTTTTTGCCCAGCCCTGGCTAGCAAACGCCAGAGAGCCAAGGAAGGAAATGGTCAAACAGTTGGAGAATGAGTTAGAGGAATGTGAGCAAGATGATAGATAGATAAATAGATGATAGATGATATAGACAGATAGACAGGAAGATAGATGATGATGATGATTGATGATGATGATGTTGGAAGGGACCTTGGAAATCATCTAGTCCAACCCCCTACTCAGGCAGGAAACCCTTTACTATAGATAGACAGACAGACAGACATGGATGGATGGATGGATGAATGGATGGATGGATGGATGGATGATAGACAGATAGACATGGATGGATGGATGATGGATGGATGGATGGATGGATGATAGACAGACAAACATGGATGGATGGATGATGGAAGGATGGATGGATGGATGATAGACAGATAGACAGACATGGATGGATGGATGATGGATGGATGGATGGATGATAGACAGATAGACAGACAGACATGGATGGATGGATGGATGGATGATAGACAGATAGACAGACATGGATGGATGGATGATGGATGGATGGATGATAGACAGATAGACAGACAGACATGGATGGATGGATGGATGATACTCAGATAGACAGACAGACAGACATGGATGGATGGATGGATAGATGGATAGACAGACAGATATGGATAGATAGATAGATAGATAGATAGATGATAGACAGACAGACATGGATGGATGGATGGATAGATGGATAGACAGACAGATATGGATAGATAGATAGATAGATAGATAGATAGATAGATAGATAGATAGATAGATAGATAGATGATAGACAGACAGACATGGATGGATGGATGGATAGATAGATAGATGATTGATAGATAATAAATACAGATAGATGATAGATAGATGACAGATAGATAGCTAGATGATAGACGGAGGGATGGATGGATGGATAGATAGATAGATAGATAGATAGATAGATAGATAGATAGATAGATACAGATAGATACAGATAGATAGATGATAGACAGACAGACATGGATGGATGGATGGATAGATGGATAGATAGATAGATGATTGATAGATAATAAATACAGATAGATCATAGATAAATAGATAGATAGATAGATAGATAGATAGATAGATAGATAGATAGATAGATAGATAGATAGATGGATGGATGAAGGAAGGATAAAGTAAAATAACACATTAAAAATAATAAATAAAAACAATAAATAATTACACTGAAAACAAAACCAAAAAAAATCAACAGGCCGAATGGGCCCCAGGGGTCTTTTTCAGCCATAAATTTCAATCGTTTTCTGAGGGCCAAAAATCTGCCCCCAGTGACGCCTTTTGCTCCCACCCATTAAAAGCTGCCAAGTGGGTGAAATCAAAAAGTGTTTTTTGTCTTTCTTTCTTTCAGTGAAGGGGACGGGGGGGGGGTGAGAGAATCGGAGCCCCCTTTTTTCACGAGAGTTTGGAGGGGGGGCGGGGAGAAACGCCCCCCGGGATACCTCTCTGAGTCAGTCTCTCTTGCCTTTTCCCAGGTGGCCCACCTCCGGGCGCACGTGCTCATCCACACCGGGGAGAAACCGTATCCGTGCGAAATCTGCGGCACCCGTTTCCGACATCTCCAGACGCTCAAGAGTCACTTGCGAATCCACACTGGAGAGAAGCCCTACCATGTAAGCCAGCGGTTCTCAACCTATGGGTCGCGACCCCATTTGGGGTCGAACGACCGTTTCGCGGCGGTCGCCGGACACCGCGGTCCGCCATTTTGTTTTTTTTTGTTTTTTTTGTCACGCATGCGCGGATCGGCCCGTCGCAGTCCGCCATTTTGTGTTTTTTTTGTTTTTGTTTTTTTTGTTTTATTCGTCGCGCCGCGCATGCGCAGTTCAGGCCGTCACACGCGCGCACCGTGCATGCGCAGATCGGGCCCTCGCAGTCCGCCATTGTTTTTTTCCGTCGCGCGCGCGCTGCGCATACGGGGTTCGGGCCATCGCACGCGCATCGCGCATGCGCGGATCGGGCCGTCGCGCGCACCACGCATGCGTGGATCAGCCCATTGCGGTCCGCCATTTTGGTTTTTTTTGTTTTGTTTTGTCGTGCGCACGCCGCGCATGCATGGATCGGCCGCACGCCGGGGTCGCGCCGCACATGGGCGGGGCAAGTGGGGTCTCAACCTGAAAAAGGTTGAGAACCACTGATGTAAGCCAACATCCTTGTTTGCAGAGCGCGTTCGCACACACACACACACACACACAAAACAACACCCTTCAGGTTGACAAACCTCCTTGGGTTGCCATCTTTCGTGGTTTCCCCGGGCTGCCGTCCTTTTGTGGTTTGTCTACCGGGGAGAACACAAAGTCAAGATGGCATCTTGGGCTCTACAGTGTGGCCGCCATCTTGATTTTTTTTTTTTACCCGCTCTGGGCCACGCCAGGTACAGTAGTTCTCGGCTTACGACCGCAAGTGAGCCCAAAATTTCTGCTCCTAAGCAGGGACATTTCATTTAGTGAGTTTTTGTCCCATTTTAACGACCTTTCCTCGCTGGGGTTGTTAAGTTAGTCACACGGTCATTAAATGAATCCGGCTTCCCCAGTGACTTTGCTGGCCAAACGGTCGCAAAAGGGGATCACGTGACCCCCCCGAGGGACACTGCAACCGTCGTCAATACGAATCGGTCGCCAAGTGTTTGAATTTTGACCCCGCGCCCATGGAGATGCTGCGATGGTCGTTAAGTGTGAAAAACGGTCATAAGTCACATTCTTCAGTGCCGTTGTCATTTTGAACGGTCGCTAAATGAATGTAAGTTGAGTACCTGCGAAAAAAACCTGTTTTTTTTTTTAAATTCCCCAACCGTTCGCCTTTTGTTTCTTGGTTTCCATTGCTAAAACAACACAACCACTTCAATTGCCTCTTTTTCCTCTCCAGTGTGAAAAGTGCAACCTGCACTTCCGACACAAGAGCCAACTCCGCTTGCACCTCCGGCAGAAACACGGCGCCATCACGAACACCAAGGTGCAGTACCGCCTCTCTCCTGTCGACGCGCCACCGGAACTCTCCAAGGCATGCTGAGGACTAGCGGCCTAAAACGGCGGATGAAGCCAAAAGAGGCTCCTTCCGGGGAAAGGGCGGGCAGGGTTGTCCAAAGGATGCTTCGATCACTTTAGGAAAAAACGAAAACGAAACAAACAAACAAAAAAAAACAACACCCCACGTGTCGTCGTTCTTGCTGTTTGTGTTGTTGTCGTCATCGTTACACATCGGAGTGCCTCTAGAAGCCCGGAGCGAAAGGACAGACGGGGTGCAAAACAGCGACACAGTTTACGTTCCGTTTACGCTAGTCGGTTCTGTTCCCCGGTTTGTGTAAACTTCACAGTCGGATTACTTGTATGTGCACTTTGTGTGGCATGTGTGCGCGGGTGCGTGTGTGTGCAAGCGGAAGAGAGGGTCAACGACCTTTCTTACAACGTCTGTGGGGTGGGGGGGAAACTGTCGAAAACCCGTACCCCCCTCTTCGCAGGCAGAAATTGAGGAATGTACATCGTTTTTACGGGAGTGAAGCGTAGATCTTTTTATGCAAAGTTGTGTGTGTGTGTGTGTTTCACAACAGAGAAAGAGATTGTATAAGGGATACGAAAGGGGAGGGGGGCTTTAAACTTTTTAACCAAAGGTGAAGGAAATTATGGCGGAATTGTAAATAGATGAAGATATATGAAATATATATATACATATGTGTGTGTATGTATATATATAAATATTATGTTTTCTGAGGTTTTCGCGGGTGTTTGTATGTAGGTCTTTGGTTATTCAGGTTTTCTCCTGCGTAAAATTGGAAGTGTCTTGGCGACGTTTCGACGAAGTCCCATTCGTCATCTTCAGGCCGGTGTTTTAGGCTTCGTGCTTCTAGAAGCTCCTAGAAGCACAAAGCCGAAAACTTCCAATTTTACGCGGGAGAAAACCCGAATAACCAAAGACCTACATAAATATATATATATATAAATAAATGACACACACATATATATGTAAAATGCATTTATATATATGTGTGTGTGTGCCTTTAAAAGATATTATATATACATATATATATGTATATGTATAAATGCATTGAAGTCTCTATGTTTAGTCTCTGCAGGCGGGGGCTAAAGAGAGGCACCATTGCAAAAAAAAAAAAAGAGAAAAAAAAGAGCACTTAACAAGATATTTTAAAACAAAACAAACAAAAAAAAATTTCTGCATCCGTCTTGGTGAGCAAATATTTTGTCTAAGAGCCTTGAGTGTGTATTTGTATTTTTTTTTTTGCAAGTGAAGGTTTACAATTTACAAAAAAGTAAAACAAAAAACAAAGCGTGTATTAAAATAAACAAAAACTAAAGCTGCAGAAGGAATTTAAAATAATATAAAGTGTATTTTTTTCCCCAGTCTGTATGTATGTACATATATATATATATATATGTATGTATAATGTTTGTTGGGGGAAATGTTATTTTTTTGGTTTTTTTTCACAGTGCCTTTCGTTTTTTCGACAAAACTGAATCCCGGCGGGCGGTCTGGTTTTAAGGATGGAGTGACCCCGGGTGAACTCCGGATAAAATAAAGCAAAATCTGTTTTGTTCTCTCTTTTTTTTCCTTTTTTTTTCTTTTTTTTTTAAGAAAAAAGGAAATATGATAATTTGGCCTCATTTTATACACTTGTGTTACAATCAGTCCTATCTCGGTGACAGGGTTTTTGGGCTACATCAAACTGCATTAATGCATTCTGTAAAATAGAGCTGTACAAATCCAGGAAAAAAAAAATAAAACAACAGAACCAGGAGCCAAAATTGTGTGTGAACTCATTCTTTAAGCCCCCCCTCCACCCCCAAAAATTAATTCATTTAGATGCAAACATTGCGTCACAATCTGGAAAAAAAAATCCTGTTGGTTTTTTTTTTTTTAGACCAAGGCTCTCCAAAACTTGGCAAGCTTTAAGACTTGTGGACTTCAACTCCCAGAATTCCTTAGCCACTCTCCAAACTTGGCAAGTTTTAAGACTTGGCTGGCTGGGGAATTCTGGGAGTTGAAGTCCCCAAGTCTTAAACTTGTCAAGTTTGGAGACTGCTGCTTTACACTAAGAAATTTGGAGTGGGACTGAAAAAGGATTGTCCTCACAGTTACAATCATTGCACCACTAACACTGTTCTGTGATCACAATTCAGACACTTCTGGGACAGACATATATTTACTACCACTACTGTTTCCCAGGGTCATGTGATCACCATTTGCGACTTTCTCAGCTGGATTCCGACAAGCCAACTCAAAAGAGGAAGCTGGATATGTTTAGGCGGGACTAGAACTCACCGTCTCCTGGGGATTGGCCCAAAGTCACCCAGCCAGCTTTCATGCCTAAGGCGGGACTAGAACTCACCGTCTCCTGGAGATTGGCCCAAAGTCACCCAAACGGCTTTCATGCCTAAGGCGGGATTAGAACTCACCATCTCCTGATGATTGGCCCAAAGTCATCCAGATGGCTTTCGTGCCTAAGATGGGACTAGAACTCACCGTCTCCTGGTGATTGGCCCATAGTCACCCAGCCGGCTTTCATGCCTAAGGCGGGACTAGAATTCAACGTCTCCTGGTGATTGGCCCAAAGTCACCCAGCCGGCTTTCATGCCTAAGGCGGGACTAGAACTCATCCTCTCCTGGTGATTGGCCCAAAGTCACCCAGCCAGCTTTCATGCCTAAGGTGGGACTAGAACTCAGGGTCTCCTGGTGATTGGCCCAAAGTCATCCAGCCAGCTTTCATGCCTAAGGGGACTAGAACTCACCCTCTTCTGGTGATTGGCCCAAAGTCACCCAGCCGTCTTTCATGCCTAAGGTGGGACTAGAACTCACCGTCTCCTGGTGATTGGCCCATAGTCACCCAGCCAGCTTTCCTGTCTAAGGCGGGACTACAACTCACCGTCTCCTGGTGATTGGCCCAAAGTCACCCAGTCGGCCTTCATGGCTGAGGCGGGACTAGAACTCACCGTCTCCTGGTGATTGGCCCAAAGTCACCCAGCCGGCTTTCATGCCTAAGGCGGGACTAGAACTCACCGTCTCCTGGTGATTGGTCCAAAGTCGTCAAACAACTTTGTAAACATTTTAAATGAGGGGATTTGTGAAGTATTAGTGCCACTATATAGTACCTTGGTAAGACCCCACTTGGAATATTTTGTCCAGTTTTGGTCACCAGGATATAAAAAAGATGTTCAGACTTTAGAAAGAGTCCAGAGAAGAGCAACAAAGATGATCAGGGGACTGGAGGCTCAAACATATAAGGAACAGTAGCTGGAATTGGGGATGGAGAAGGAGGAGGGGGGACATGATAGCAGCCTTCCAATATCTCAGGGGCCGCCCCAAAGAAGAGGGAGTCAAGCCATTCTCCAAAGCACCACAAGAAGCAACGGATGGAAACTGATCAAGGAGAGAAGCAACCTGGAACTAAGGAGAAACTTCCTGACAGTGAGGACAATTAATCCGTGGAACAACCTGCCTCCAGAAGTAGTAGATGCTCCATCACTGGAGTCTTTCAAAAAGAGACTGGACAACCACTTGTCTGAAATGGTATAGGCCTCCTGCCTGAGCAGGGGGGTGGACTAGATGACCTCCGAGGTCCCTTCCATTCTGCGTCTCTAAAGCTGGAATTAGCTTGTGCTAATTTCTGTTCTCACCACAAGGTGGGAGGCCAGGATAACATTTGAGCACCTAGTGGTGAAGAAGGGCTTTTAAAAATAAAACTAACAGAAAACCCAGGATGATGGGCAGGTAAGACAATTCAGCAGGTCAACTGAATACAAGCAAAGACACTTTTGTGAACTGAAGCTGCCCCAAAGAAGAGGGGGGTCAAATTATTCTCCAAAGCCCCTGAAGGCCGGACAAGAAGCAACCAATGGAAACTAACCAAAGAGAGACGCAACCTGGAATTAAGGAGAAACTTCCTGACAGGGAGGACAATTGACCAGTGGAACAGCTTGCCACCAGAAATCGTGGGTGCTCCATTACTGGAGATTTTTAAGAAGAGACTGGACAGTCAACTTCCCAGAATATTATGCTTCATACTGATCGTTTTTTAGGCACATATCGCCTGTTTACATTTTTATCTTTGTAATTTACCTCCAGAGCCCCTAATTAGTAAGACCCCAGCTATTTTGCATGATTATACCAGCAAATTACTGGATGTTTAAGGAATTCTCACTTGGCCATATTTAAGGGTAGATTCTTAAGGATTAAATGACTTCTCTGATGCTAATTACTGTTGTGATTTAATTCTGTGTTCAGATAAAAGAGCATTTTTTCTTTTCTTTTTGCCACTCTCCGTAATAACTATAGACTTTAAGCCAAATTTTAAACAGGCAAAAGAATTCCTCAGAGTATGTAATTCTCCTTTTGCCTTTTACTATTACAACAGTATTATAATTGAAACGAAGGCTTGTAATTAGCCATCTATCATTTGCTAGAAAGAATAAACTCATTTCTAATATAACTCACTTGGCAAGGTAATCTTCAACACATGAGAAGAGAAGAGAAGAGAGAAGAGAATAAAGAATAGAATAGCAAATAGACTAGAATAGAATGGAACAGAATGGAACGGAATGGAACAGAACAACAGAATAGAATAGAATAGAATAGAATGGAATGGAATGGAATAGAATAGAATAGAGAAAAGGAATAGAATGGAATGGAATGGAATGGAATAGAATAGAGAAAAGGAATAGAATAGAGTAGAGTAGAATAGAATAGAATAGAATAGAATAGAATAGAATAGAATAGAATAGAATAGAATAGAATAGAATAGAATAGAATAGAATGGAATGGAATGGAATGGAATGGAATGGAATGGAATAGAGAAAAGAAATAGAATAGAATGGAATGGAATGGAATGGAATAGACTAGACTAGACTAGACTAGACTAGACTAGAATAGAATAGAATAGAATAGAATAGAATAGAATAGAATAGAATAGAATAGAATAGAATAGAATAGAATAGAATGGAATGGAATGGAATGGAATGAAATAGAGAAAAGAAATAGAATGGAATGGAATGGAATAGAATAGAATAGAATAGAATAGAATAGAATAGAATAGAATAGAATAGAATAGAGAAAAGGAATAGAATAGAATAGAATAGAATAGAATAGAATAGAATAGAATAGAATAGAATAGAATAGAATAGAATAGAATAGAATATGGAATGGAATAGAATAGAATAGAATAGAATAGAATAGAATAAATATAGAATAAATATAGAATAGAATAGAATAGAGTAGAATAGAATAGAATAGAATGGAATGGAATGGAATGGGATGGGATGGGATGGAATGGAATGGGATGGAATAGAATAGAATAGAATAGAATAGAATAGAATAGAATAGAATAGAATAGAATAGAATAGAATAGAATAGAATAGAATAGAATAGAATAGAATAGAATAGAATAGAATAGAATGGAATGGAATGGAATAGAGAAAAGAAATAGAATGGAATGGAATGGAATGGAATAGAATAAAATAGAATAGAATAGAATAGAATAGAATAGAATAGAATAGAATAGAATAGAATAGAATAGAATAGAATAGAATAGAATAGAATAGAATAGAATAGAATAGAATAGAGAAAAGGAATAGAATAGAATAGAATAGAATAGAATAGAATAGAATAGAATAGAATAGAATAGAATAGAATAGAATAGAATAGAATAGAATAGAATATGGAATGGAATAGAATAGAATAGAATAGAATAGAATAAATATAGAATAAATATAGAATAGAATAGAATAGAGTAGAATAGAATAGAATAGAATGGAATGGAATGGAATGGGATGGGATGGGATGGAATGGAATGGGATGGAATAGAATAGAATAGAATAGAATAGAATAGAATAGAATAGAATAGAATAGAATAGAATAGAATAGAATAGAATAGAATGGAATGGAATGGAATAGAGAAAAGAAATAGAATGGAATGGAATGGAATGGAATGGAATAGAATAGAATAGAATAGAATAGAATAGAATAGAATAGAATAGAATAGAATAGAATAGAATAGAATAGAATAGAATAGAATAGAATGAATGGAATGGAATGGAATGGAATAGAATAGAATAGAATAGAATAGAATAGAATAGAATAGAATAGAATAGAATAGAATAGAATAGAATAGAATAGAATGAATGGAATGGAATGGAATGGAATGGAATAGAATAGAATAGAATAGAATAGAATAGAATAGAATAGAATAGAATAGAATAGAATAGAATAGAATAGAATAGAATAGAATAGAATAGAGAAAAGGAATAGAATAGAATAGAATAGAATAGAATAGAATAGAATAGAATAGAATAGAATAGAATAGAATAGAATGGAATGGAATGGAATGGAATGGAATGGAATGGAATGGAATGGAATAGAATAGAATGGAATGCAATAGAATAGAATAACAGAGACCTTGGAGGTCATCTAGTCCAACCCCCTGCTCAGGCAGGAAACCCTATACCATTTCGGACAAATGGCTGTCCAGTCTCTTCTTAAAAACTTCCAGTGTTGGAGCATTTACCGCTTCTGGAGGCAGGTGGTCCCACTGGTTAATTGTTCTGACTGTCAGGAAGTTTCTCCTTAGTTCCAGGTTGCTTCTCTCCTGGATTACTTTCCATCCATGTAGGGAAAATAATCTCCCAGTTTTTATGTTGTATTTGCTTCAATGCTAACGTGGTTAGAGCAACGCTCTCCTACCTGGGTGCTACTCAGATGCAATAAACTTAATTAGGAAATTCTGACGGCCGTCTCCCCTGCCCCGTCAGCTGGCCACAATTCACGGGGCAGACAACCAACGTTTACAGTCGTTTGCAGCATCCCGCAAAACCATGTGACCGCACCTTAGGGTATTTTGGCCTAAAATTGGCCTTTGTCAAAAAAAAACCCCACGCCTTAGCGAACAATGGGTTCACTTAATGACCACTGTGTTTGCAAAAAAAAAGGGGGGGGGGAGGTATTTATTCCTATATCAAACTTTTTAACCACCCCTCTTTTCCTGGGGCTCTCGGTGGTTGTATAATTGGGCGGTCGCAAAATTGAGTTGGTCACGTGAAGATCTGCTTTACGACTGTACGCAACTTACGAAGTTCGGAAGGCTCCGTTACAGTTATAAGTCAAGGACTCCCTTCAGGGGTTCTCAACCTTGGCAACTTTAAGACTTGTGGACTTCAACTCCCAGAATTCCTCAGCCAGCAAAGCTGGCTGAGGAATTCTGGGAGTTGAAGTCCACAAGTCTTAAAGTTGCCAAGGTTGAGAACCACTGCGAGTGTATTCTTTTTAGAAAAGAATTGGAGCCCTGTGGCTGGAGGACCTGCAGAGGGCAACATGATACCGTCTGTGGCTTTGAAAACACTGTGGGAAAAAAAAAATTGATATTTATTTGGACAAGGAGAAGGCTTTTTTCTTTTTTTTTCTTTTTTTTTAAATATATATTTTTATTTTATTCAAAACAAAGTTAAAATACAAAATGCAAAACTCAAAAAAGAAAAAAAAATCCAAGGAGACAGAAAAGCAAAAAAATAACGCAAACCATAAAACGATCAAAGTATTAAAAAGATGCATCAAAACCCTCCGCATTATACACATATCGTCTCCTCTAGTTGAAGATTGATTAATATATCACTACAGTTACCTGTCTGAGATGGTCTAGGACTGTTCCCCTGCTTGAGCAGCGGGCTGGACTAGATGACCTCCAAGGTCTTTTCCAACTCTGTTATTCTATTCTATTCTATTCTATTCTATTCTATTCTATTCTATTCTATTCTATTCTATTCTATTCTATTCTATTCCTATTTCTTTATTCTATTCTATTCCTATTTCTTTATTCTATTCTATTCTATTCTATTCTATTCTATTCTATTCTATTCTATTCTATTCTATTCTATTCTATTCTATTCTATTCTATTCTATTAATCCTTATTCTATTCTATTCTATTCTATTCTATTCTATTCTATTCTATTCTATTCTATTCTATTCTATTCTATTCTATTCTATATTACAATATCTATTCTATTCTGTAATTTTATCCTATTCTGTAATTCTATTCTATTCTATATTACAATATCTATTCTATTCTATTCTATTCTATTCTATTCCTTATTCATTCTATTCTATTCTATATTACAATATCTATTCTGTTCTGTTCTATTCTATTTTCTATTTTCTATTCTATTCCATATTCTATTCTATTCTATTAATCCTTATTCTATTCTATTCTATTCTATTTTCTATATTCTATTCTATTCCATATTCTATTCTATTCTATTCTATTCTATATTACAATATCTATTCTATTCTATTCTGTAATTTTATACTATTCTGTAATTCTATTCTATTCTATATTACAATATCTATTCTATTCTATTCTGTTCTGTTCTGTTCTGTTCTATTCTATTCTATTCTATTCTATTCTATTCTATTCTATTCTATTCTATTCTATTCTATTCTATTCTTACCCACGAAACAGGCCCTCCCCAAAATATTTAAACCACTAAAACTATTTGCAACTTGTTGGCCTGTCTTCCATGGGTTATATTAAAGACAAAGTAGTTAAAGGGAAGAACCATAATAGTGAAACAGAACAAAACTAAACTTCCAAAACTTTAATTTTGAAAAAAAAAAAAGTCTACGGAGGTTTAATTTTGAAACTGGAAAACAAAAAACTTGTTTCCATCCGGCTTCATTGAGGAACAATATTTCTTTCCATTCGCTGAGCTAAGTTCCTGCAATCCCACAAAAGCCGGCGCAAGAATAAATCTGCAATCCTGGCTGCCTGTTGTTTTAACTAAAGACTGCTCTGGTTGTTTGCCCATGTGCCTCGTCTGGACTACAGCTCCCATCGTCGATGGCCAGGACTGAAGGCAGACAAGTCCAGCTGCTGTCCATCTCAGGAGCTTCTGGCATCCAGGAGGACGTTCGATGCCCCTTGTTCCTTGTGACACCTAATCGTTAGAACATAGAGGTGGCAGGGACCTCAGAGGTCATCTAGTCCAACCCCCGACCCAAGGCAGGAGACCTTATTAGGCCATCCTGATCAAATGGCTGTACACTCTCTTTTTTTTTTTGAAAGGGTCCAGCAATTGCTTTGCCTTGTAAGACAAGGCAGGGCATCTGCTTCCCTGCATCCCTGGATCAGGATGGCCTAATAAGGTCTCCTGCCTTGGGTAGAGGGTTGGACTAGATGACCTCTGAGGTGCCCCCCCACCCCAGGTCTGCGGGACACAGCAAGGGCAGTTTCAGAATGAGAGGGCAGGGAGGGATTTTGAGGGAGGGGCACCTTTTCCTTTCCTTTCCTTTCCTTTCCTTCCTTCCTTCCTTCCTTCTTTCTTTCTTTCTCTTGTTTCTCTTTTCTCCTTTCTTTCTTCACTCACTCCCTTCACCCTCACTCACTCCCTCTTCTTTTTTCTTCCTTCCTTCCTTTCTTTCTTCCTTCCTTCCTTCCTTCCTCCCTCCCTCCCTGCCTTCTTTCTTTCTTTCTTTCTTTCTTTCTTTCTTTCTTTCTTTCTTTCTTTCTTTCTTTCTTTCTTTCTTTCTTTCTTTCTTTCTTTCTTTCTTCTTTCTCTTTTCTCCTTTCTCCTTTCTCTTTCTTCTCCCCCTCCCCCTCCCTCTTCTTTCTTTTTCTTTCTTCCCTGCCTTCCTTCCTGCCTTCTTCTTTCTTTCTTTCTCCCTCTTTTTTCTTTTCTCCTTTCTCTCTTTCTTCTCCATCCCTCCTTCCATCTTCTTTCTTTCTTTCTCTTTCTTTCTTTCTCTTACTTTTTTCTCTTTTCTCTTTTCTCCTTTCTCTCTTTCTTCTCCCTCCCTCCCTCCCTTCCCCCTTCCTTTCTTCCTTCCTTCTTTCCTCTTCCCCTCCCTTCCCCTCCCCTCCCTCCCTCCCTCCCTCCCTTCCTTCCTTCCTTCCTTCTTTCTTTCTTTTTTCTTTCTCTTTTCTCCTTTCTCTTTCTTCTCCCCTCCCTCTTCTTTCTTTTTCTTTCTTCCTTTCCTTCCTTCTTGCCTTCTTCTTTCTTTCTTTCTTCCTCTTTTTTCTTTTCTCCTTTCTTTCTTCATCCCTCCTTCCATCTTCTTTCTTTCTCTTTCTTTCTTTCTCTTACTTTTTCTCTTTTCTCCTTTCTCTCTTTCTTCTCCCTCCCTCCCTTCCCCCTTCCTTCCTTCCTTCCTTCCTTCCTTCCTTCCTTCCTTCTTTCTTTCTTTCTTTCTTTCTTTCTTTCTTTCTTTCTTTCTTTCTTTCTTTCTTTCTTTCTTTCTTTCTTTCTTTCTTTCTTTTCATGCCCTGACCCACAAACCGATCCAAGGGATTTGGTTTACATATCACACCAAAAAGTCCAACTTTTGTGTGCATTTGGTGCTCTGCAAATGTGTTTGCCTTCAATGTAATCATGCTTGCTGGTTATATAAACCTATTTTCTGATGCAGTTATTAATGTAAAAAACATTTTTTCCTACCGTACTATCCCCCAGCTTAGGAAACAGGCACAAATGTATAGAGTTGTTTGCTGAACTCTAATGTACCCAGTGAGACAGACAGAAACACAAATGAGCACCAACACATGTCAGGTTTATTCACACTAGATTGATCAATAGTGTTGAAAACAATGATAGGCTTTGCAATTTGTCTGCTTACTGGGATGTCAACCAAGCAAGGATGTTAAAACTCATCCAAGTTTGCAGGTTGTGTGCCTACACCTGCTTAAGCATGTAGGAATTAATGTAAGTAGTTTTTTTCCCTATCCATTCAAGGTGGTCCTGATCCCCAACTTAGCTAATTAAAGAGCTGCAAGTGTTTAAATATGTTTGCTTAAACATTAATGCACCCAACAAGACAATCCTTTAAATATGAGCCAGCCGTGTGAGGCAGCAGCCAAAAAAGCTAATACAATCCTGGGTTGTATAAAGGGAAGCATAGAATCAAGATCACGCAAAGTATTAGTACCGCTTTATAAAACACTAGTAAGAGCCACACCTGGAATCCTGCAGCCAATTTTGGTCACCCTATCACAAAAAAGATGTGGAGACTTTGGGAAAAAGCGCAAAGAAGAGCAACTAAGATGATCCAAGGTCTGGAGACCAAAACATACGAAGAACGGCTGCAGGACTTGGGTTTGGCTAGTCTAAAGAAAAGAAGAAATAGGGGAGACACGATAGCAGCCTTCCAGTATCTCAGGGGCTGCCCCAAAGAGGAGGGAGTCAATTTATTCTCCAAAGCCCCTGAAGGCTGGAAAAGAAGCAACGGATGGAAATGAATCAAGGAGAAAAGCAACCTGGAATTAAGGAAATTAAGGAGAAACTTCTTCACTGTGAGGACAATTAACCAGTGGAACCACTTGCCACCAGAGACTGTGTGTGGGTGCTTCAATACTGGAGGTTTTCAAGAAGAGACCAGACAGCCACTTGTCTGAAATGGTAGAGGGACTCCTGCTTGAGCAGGGGGTTGGACTAGAGGACCTCCAAGGTCCCTTCCAGCTCTATTTTGATTGACTGATCTTCGTGCCCGCTGGGTGACCGTGGACCAATCACTAGGAGACGGTGAGTTCTAGTTCTGCCTTAGATACAAAAGCTGGCTGGGTGACTTTGGACTAATCACCAGGAGACGGTGAGTTCTAGTTCCACCTTAAATACAAAAGCTGGCTGGGTCACTGTGGACCAATCACCAGGAGACGGTGAGTTCTAGTTCCACCTTAGATACAAAAGCTGGCTGGGTGACTTTGGATCAATCACCAGGAGACGGTGAGTTCTAGTTCCACTTTAGATACAAAAGCTGGCTGGGTGACTTTGGACTAATCACCAGGAGATGGTGAGTTCTAGTTCCACCTTAGATACAAAAGCTGGCTGGGTGACTTTGGATCAATCACCAGGAGACGGTGAGTTCTAGTTCCACTTTAGATACAAAAGCTGGCTGGGTGACTTTGGATCAATCACTAGGAGATGGTGAGTTCTAGTTCCACCTTAGATACAAAAGCTGGCTGGGTGACTTTGGACTAATCACCAGGAGATGGTGAGTTCTAGTTCCACCTTAGATTCAAAAGCTGGCTGGGTGACTTTGGACTAATCACCAGGAGATGGTGAGTTCTAGTTCCACCTTAGATACAAAAGCTGGCTGGGTGACTTTGGACTAATCACCAGGAGATGGTGAGTTCTAGTTCCACTTTAGATACAAAAGCTGGCTGGGTCACTATGGATCAATCACTAGGAGACGGTGAGTTCTAGTCCCGAAATCTGGCTGGTTGGGGGGGTGCTTTGGTCCCCACTTCTTTCTCCTTTCCGAACATGTCATCCTTTTATGTATTCCATTCTTACCCTTTCTGATCATCCAAACAATTGTTCATGGGGCAAAGCTGAGAGACTCTGGTGCACGGAAAGCCACATTTGTGTGTGTGTGTGTGTGTGTGTGTGTTTGTGTGTGTGTGTGTGTGTGTGTGCGTGTGTGTGTGTGATGTTCTCACTCCAAAGCCTGGTATCATCAATCAAGTCGAAGTAGCTGTCCTTTGCCTTTTTTTTTGCTTCGTCCGTCAGAGGCTGTCCAAGCGATCCCAGCTGTCCAACTCTGGCATTTCAGGTGTCGTGTACATTGTTGGCTGGGATGTGCCAAAATCTTCATCGTTGTCGTGCTGAAAGGTGGGATGAGGGTGAGGTTGAGAAGGTGCAAATATTCCCTTCTTAAGCATTGTTCTCGGTGGGTGTCGGAATATAGATTGATATTTTCCACTTTCTTGGGCACGGCTGGCAATGTCGTACCTGCCTAACGAAGAGCCAACGGCCTCGTTTTGTAAAAATTTAAATTGTTCGGCCAATATGTTATCAACTCCGGGGGCTTCCGGGGTTAGCAAGATTTTCCAGAGCTCCTTTGGTTTCCAGGAGGTCTAGTTTTAATTTAGTAATCAAACCTCATCAGTTCTGGGGTGAAGGGGGAGGGATTTTTTTCATTTATTTATTTTTTTGCAGGTCTATGTATTTTTGTCAATTTTCTCGGTATTCCCCCCCTTTTTTGCTTTCTTTTAAGGTACCCGGTTGTGTGAACGTTTCTCTTGATTTCCGTAATAAAGTTCTTGTCTTTCCTATTTGGGAAGCCTGAAGGACTAGGCCAAGGGTAGGCAACCTGGGCTCTTTTGTGACTCGTGGACTTCAACTCCCAGAATTCCTGAGCCAGCATGGGGGAACTATGGCCCCTTCATGACTTGAGAACTTCAACTCCCAGAATTCCTCAGTCAGCACGGGGGGACTAGGGCTCCTTCGTGACTCCTGGACTTCAACTCCCAGAATTCCTGAGCCAGCATGGGGGAACTATGGCCCCCTTCATGACTTGAGGACTTCAACTCCCAGAATTCCTGAGCCAGCGTGGGGGAGCTATGGCCCCTTCATGACTGGTGGACTTCAACTCCCAGAATCCCTCAGCCAGCATGGGGAAACTAAGGCCCCTTCATGACTTGAGGACTTCAACTCCCAGAATTCCTCAGTCAGCACGGGGGAACTAGGGCCCCTTCATGACTTGCGGACTTCAACTCCCAGAATTCCTCAGCCAGTATGGGGGAACTATGGCCCCTTCGTGACTCATGGACTTCAACTCCCAGAATTCCTGAGCAACCATGCTGAGGGATAAGGGAGAGGTTTCCAAGCTGAGCCAGGCTGGCTCAGGAATTCTGGGAGTTGAAATCCACGAGTCATACAAGAGCCAAGGATGCCCACCCCTGTCCTAGGCCTAGGCCACTTTATGACTCATGGACTTCAACTCCCAGAATTCCTGAGCCAGCCAGGTTGAGGGGAAAGGGAGAGGTTTCCAAGCTGAGTCATGAAGGGGCCATAGTTCCCTGATGAAGAAGAAGAAGAAGAAGAAGAAGAGGAAGAGGAAGAGGAAGAGGAAGAGGAAGAGGAAGAGGAAGAGGAAGGGGAAGGAGAAGGAGAAGGAGTAGGAGAAGGAGAAGAAGAAGAAGAAGAGGAAGAGGAAGAGGAAGAAGGAGAAAAAGAAGAAGAGGAAGAGGAAGAAGAAGAAGAAGGAGAAAAAGAAGAAGAAGAAGAAGAAGAAGAAGAAGAAGAAGAAGAAGAAGAAGAAGAAGAAGAAGAAGAAGAAGAAGAAGAAGGAGAAGGAGAAGAAGAAGGAGAAGGAGGAGAAGGAGGAGAAGAAGAAGAAGAAGAAGAAGAAGAAGAAGAAGAAGAAGAAGAAGAAGAAGAAGAAGAAGAAGAAGAAGAAGAAGAAGAAGAAGAAGAAGAAGAAGAAGAAGAAGAAGAAGAAGAAGAAGAAGAGGAGGAGCAGGACTCCTTGGGGTTCTCTGAGCTGGGTGGTTTTCTTGCAGATGTTTCCTTTCATTACCCAACTAGGTAACATCATCAGTGGTAGAAGGGAGGGGGGTGGCTCTCTGTTTATATACAGCTCCTTCTAGCACTAGTTGAGATTGTGGACAGCAGGAGGAGGAGGAGGAGGAGGAGGAGGAGGAGGAGGAGGAGGAGGACCACAATGGTAACGATGAAGACAACTTTGGAGTCTTTGGCCCTCTATGTGCTGGCTTGTTCTCTTGCAGACTTTTCATTACCCAACTAGGTAACATCACCAGGGTTTCCTTAGCTGGGACCCCACCCTTCGCTCGGAGCTGCCGATCTTCTCTTCTGCTGGACCTGTCAGTGTAACAACTCAAGGTTCTGCAGGGAATGTGTTGATTGATTGATCGATTGATTCTTCCCATCTTTCTACTCGGCCAGAACATCTCAGAGGCGTCAGTCCAGGTGGGGGTGTTCCAATCATTATGCTGCCCGGAGGTCTCCACGGTGTCACCGCCAGGCGTGAATGAGTTGACTTCCAGGCTCTCCGCCGCCCATCGTGCCAACTAGTAAAGGAGGTTGACGTTTAACACTCCTCCTCCGCCGTCTTCTTTGCTGGAGAACTTCTTCAGAACTTCAGCCCGACTTGACTTAATGAGTCGCTCAGCTCCTCCGTTTCTTGGCCTTGTTGAGGGTTCAAGCAAACGGCAATTAGGGCTTTTCTGGAGCTTGAAGACGTTTCATGGCAGAGATCAGAGGGCAGAGCAAGACAGGGGATCATTAATCCCCTCAGCTTCCAGCCCCCACACGCACACATGCAATACACACACACACACACACACACACACACCCATCCTCGGGAGCATTAATGAGTCCTAGTTGGGTTTCCCCGTAATGATGTCTCCAAAAAACACTGCACGCTCCGAACACAAATTGGGAAGAATGCAAAAACTTTGTGGCTTTGGGGGGGGGGGGCTGTTTGCAAAAAAAAAAAAAAGTGGAAGACTCTGGCTGGCAGGCACACACACAGACACACAGACACACAAATACACACACAAACACACCAAGAGGACTCCGATGCTCCGTAAATCGTGATCCTTGGGTGATGATTGCTTATAGATATGATCTTATGGTTAATGTTGAACACTTTAACATGGAAAGAGCAGACTGAATTTCTACCTCAGGTTATTGAAGTACTACCTCAGGACTTACTGTTAGGGACCACACAGGTTAAAAAATGTAACAGGTGTATAGTAGAGGCTTGAAGTGAAGAGTGAAGAATGTCTACCTATTGTTGTATGTTATGTTCTACGATGATTGCTTCTTAATATGACTGCTTCTTAACATGATCCTATGCTTAATGTTGATTACTTTAATAATGAAAAAGCAGACTGAATCTTTACCCCAGGTTATTGAATCTCTAGCTCAGGATCTTTTGCTAGGGATCATAAAAGAAAAGATAAAATACAACAGACATATAGTTGAGACTGGAAGTGAGGAGTAAAGAATATGTACCAAACCAAGCGTTTACAAAGATTAATACCTAGTGTTATATGCTGTGTTCTCTGAGGATTGATTATTAATATGATCTTATATTTAATGTTTAACTACTACCTCAAGACCTATTATCAGGGATCATAGAGAATAAAAAATGTAACGGGAGTATAATAGAGGATTGAAGTGAGGAGTGAAAAATGTTTACCAAACCAGACGTTTCCAAAGAATAATACGTAGGGTTGTATACCAGATGCTATGATGTTTGATGCATACAAAGATTTTATGTACAATGCTGAATGTTTTAATAAAGGAATTTTTAATTAAAAACAAAAAAAGAAAGAGGCTGCTTTGATAAGACCACAAACAGCAAGTCACCCCGTGATTTTTTGCTGTGAGTGACAAGCTGGGGAGAAAGGTCAAATCAAATAAAAATCACTTCATTAACCGGCAGAAAGTTTCCATCCTGAGGGGTTTTTGTTTTGTTTTGTGTTGTTTCCCCCCCCCCGCAAAAAAATTGTTTATTTATATTTCGTATCTCTTAATTGCCTGATTTCATTGATTTATTTATATTTCATATCTCTTATCCTTCTGATTTCATTGATTTATTTATATTTCATATTTCTTATCCTTCTGATTTCATTGATTTATTTATATTTCATATTTCTTATCCTTCTGGTTTCATTGATTTATTTATATTTCATATTTCTTATCCTTCTGATTTTATTGATTTATTTATATTTCATATCTCTTATCCTTCTGATTTCATTGATTTATTTATATTTCATATTTCTTATCCTTCTGATTTCATTGATTTATTTATATTTCATATCTCTTATCCTTCTGATTTTATTGATTTATTTATATTTCATATCTCTTATCCTTCTGATTTCATTGATTTATTTATATTTCATATTTCTTATCCTTCTGATTTTATTGATTTATTTATAATTCATATTTCTTAACCGCCTGATTTCATTGATTTATTTATATCCTTCTGATTTCATTGATTTATTTATATTTCATAGCTCTTATCCTTCTGATTTCATTGATTTATTTATATTTCATATCTCTTATCCTTCTGATTTCATTGATTTATTTATATTTCATATCTCTTATCCTTCTGATTTCATTGATTTATTTATATTTCATATCTCTTATCCTTCTGATTTTATTGATTTATTTATATTTCATATCTCTTATCCTTCTGATTTCATTGATTTATTTATATTTCATATCTCTTATCCTTCTGATTTCATTGATTTATTTATATTTCATATCTCTTATCCTTCTGATTTCATTGATTTATTTATATTTCATATCTCTTATCCTTCTGATTTCATTGATTTATTTATATTTCATATCTCTTATCCTTCTGATTTCATTGATTTATTTATATTTCATCTCTCTTATCCTTCTGATTTCATTGATTTATTTATATTTCATATCTCTTATCCTTCTGATTTCATTGATTTATTTATATTTCATATTTCTTATCCTTCTGGTTTCATTGATTTATTTATATTTCATATTTCTTATCCTTCTGATTTCATTGATTTATTTATCTTTCATATTTCTTAGCCGCCTGATTTCATTGATTTATTTATATTTCATAGCTCTTAACTGCCTGATTTCATTGATTTATTTATATTTCATAGCTCTTAACCATTGATTTCATTGATTTATATTTCATATCTCTTAACCACCTTATTTCATTGATTTATTTATATTTCAGATTTCTTAATCACCTGATTTAATTGATTTATTTATATTTCATATTTCATAACTGCCCGATTTCATTTATTTTTTATATATTCCATCTATTTCTTAAATGCCTGATTTCATTGATTTATTTATATTTCAGATTTCTTCGCCAACCATCTCCCTAGGAAAGGGGCTTTGGGCAATCCTGATAGAGCTGGAAGGGACCTTGGAGGTCATCTAGTCCAACCCCCTGCTCAAGCAGGAGACCCTAAACCATTTGAGACAAATGGCTGTCCAGTCTCTTCTTAAAAACCTCCAGTGATGGAGCAGCCACAAATTCTGGAGGCAAACAGTTCCACTGGTTAATTGTTCTCACTGTCAGGAAATTCCTCCTTAATTCCAGGTTGCTTCTCTCCTTGATTAGTTTCCATCCATTGCTTCTTGTCCTGCCTGTTGGACGGGGAGGAGGAGGAGGAGGAGGAGGAGGAGGAGGAGGAGGAGGAGGAGGAGGAGGAGGAGGAGGAGGAGGAGGAGGAGGAGGAGGAGGAGGAGGAAGTCTGTGGGGTCCTGGGTGCTCTCTGAGCTGTGTTGTTTTCTTGCAGACGTTTCGTTATCCAACCAAGTAATATGATCAATTGTAGACTGGAGTGGGAGATTGATGCACCCTGTTTGTTAAGCGAAGCACAGCAGTTGTTAAGTGAAACACTGCAAGTCATAATGGCTTGTGCAAACTCTAATGTAAAATGTCTGGTATAGGGTTTCCTGCCTGAGCAGGAGGTTGGACTAGATGACCTCCAAGGTCTCTTCCAACTTTTATTATTATTATTATTATTATTATTATTATTATTATTATTATTATTATTATTATTATTATGGGTCATTGCACAGTCAGCCAGATGTTCAGACTGGATCTGGCATTTTTGTCTACCTATCGAGTCCTTCCCAAGGACCTGGGATGGGCAGATGTGGATGTTTGATGGTGTTACAGATCTCATCGCAGGATGGAAGCAGTTCCTAGTAAGGCCGCCTTTTGCAATTGACTAATGGCGAATTTGTCAATGCCGATGATGGTGTTCAAGTGGTGCTCCAGTTGTAGCTGGGAAAGCAGATAATAACAAGACCTGGCAATGGCTAAGAGCAGGAAAATTGAAGAAAGAGACCGAGGGGCTAATTCTGGCTGCACAAGACCAAGCCTTAAGGACAAATGCATATAAAGTCAAAATTGAAAAGACAGCAACAGACAATAAGTGCCGCCTATGCAAACACGCTGAAAAAACAGTGGACCACCTGGTAAGCTGCTGCAAGAAGATCGCCCAGACTGACTACAAGCAGCGGCATGACAAAGTAGCAACAATGGTGCATTGGAAGACCTGCAAGAAATATCATTTGCCTGCAGGGCAAGAACTGGTGGGATCATAAAATAGAGAAAGTCATAGAAAATGATAAAATTAAACTGCTCTGGGACTTCAGAATTCAAACAGACAAGCACCTGCCACATAACACCCCGGACTTAACAATTGTCGATAAGAAAGACAAAAAAGTCTGGATAGTGGACGTGGCAGTGCCTGGAGACAGCAGATATTATTATTATTATTATTATTATTATTATTATTATTATTATTACTATTACTATTATTATTATTATTATTATTACTATTATTATTACTACTACTACTACTATTACTATTATTATTATTATTATTATTATTATTATTATTATTATTATTATTATTATTATTATTATTATTATTATTATATATCCGCAGAACAAAATAATATTCTCAGCTTAAGCAGAGACAAAAAATCTGATCTGGAAAATGTCCAATGTTTCGTTTCTTCTTTTCTTCGCTCATCAAGGCTTCTTTGCCTTCCAGGCAGATTGTAGCAGTGTTGATCCTTGATTAATATTCACATCTTTTCACTTTGTCAGTAAACAATCCAACGCCACGAACGCATCACTTCCTCCACAAACAATCCATATGTGAAGACAACCCAAATCTCCTTTGGCATCTCAGCTTCGCCAATTATCCGAAACAAGCCAGCAATTTGCTTGTTAATGAACTTTTGGAAATGATTTCAAAAATCCTTTGGGTTTTTTTGGTTCTCCCCCTCCCCCCCCCAGTTTGGGAAGCCCTCTGCTGCCCGCAGGATAAATGTTTAACAGTGTCGAAAATGGAGGTGCAGTTCAAAACAAGCCGTTCTTTGAAATCCAGGTCTAATCCAGGTTCTAATCCAGGTCTCTCAAAACCTAGAGAGTATATGGCAGGAGTAGGCAACCTGGGCTCTTTTATGACTCGTGGACTTCAGCTCCCAGAATTCCTGAGCCAGCATGGGGGAACTATGGCCCCCTCATGACTTCTGGACTTCAACTCCCAGAATTCCTCAGCCAGCATGAGGGAACTATGGCCCCTTCATGACTCGCGAACTTCAACTCCCAGAATTCCTCAGCCAGCATGGGGGAACTATGGCCCCTTCATGACGGGTGGACTTCAACTCCCAGAATTCCTCAGCCAGCATGGGGGAACTATGGCCCCTTCATGACTGGTGGACTTCAACTCCCAGAATTCCTAAGCCAGCATGGGGGAACTATGGCCCCTTCATGACTCGTGAACTTCAACTCCCAGAATTCCTCAGCCAGCGTGGGGGAACTATGGCCCCTTCATGACTGGTGGACTTCAACTCCCAGAATTCCTCAGCCAGCATGGGGGAACTATGGCCCCTTCATGACTGGTGGACTTCAATTCCCAGAATTCCTCAGCCTGCATGGGGGAACTATGGCCCCTTCATGACTCGCGGACTTCAACTCCCAGAATTCCTCAGCCAGCATGGGGGAACTATGGCCCCTTCATGACTCGCGGACTTCAACTCCCAGAATTCCTCAGCCAGCATGGGGGAACTATGGCCCCTTCATGACTGGTGGACTTCAACTCCCAGAATTCCTAAGCCAGCATGGGGGAACTATGGCCCCTTCATGACTCGTGAACTTCAACTCCCAGAATTCCTGAGCCAGCATGGGGGAACTATGGCCCCTTCATGACTTCAGGACTTCAACTCCCAGAATTCCTCAGCCAGCATGGGGAACTAGGGCCCCTTCATGACTCGCGGACTTCAACTCCTAGAATTCCTCAGCCAGCATGGGGGAACTATGGCCCCTTCATGACTCGTGAACTTCAACTCCCAGAATTCCTCAGCCAGCATGGGGGAACTATGGCCCCTTCATGACTGGTGGACTTCAACTCCCAGAATTCCTAAGCCAGCATGGGGGAACTATGGCCCCTTCATGACTCGTGAACTTCAACTCCCAGAATTCCTCAGCCAGCATGGGGGAACTATGGCCCTTTCATGACTGGTGGACTTCAACTCCCAGAATTCCTCAGCCTGCATGGGGGAACTATGGCCCCTTCATGACTCGCGGACTTCAACTCCCAGAATTCCTCAGCCAGCATGGGGGAACTATGGCCCCTTCATGACTCGCGGACTTCAACTCCCAGAATTCCTAAGCCAGCATGGGGGAACTATGGCCCCTTCATGACTCGTGAACTTCAACTCCCAGAATTCCTCAGCCAGCATGGGGGAACTATGGCCCCTTCATGACTGGTGGACTTCAACTCCCAGAATTCCTCAGCCTGCATGGGGGAACTATGGCCCCTTCATGACTCGCGGACTTCAACTCCCAGAATTCCTCAGCCTGCATGGGGGAACTATGGCCCCTTCATGACTCGCGGACTTCAACTCCCAGAATTCCTCAGCCAGCATGGGGGAACTATGGCCCCTTCATGACTGGTGGACTTCAACTCCCAGAATTCCTAAGCCAGCATGGGGGAACAATGGCCCCTTCATGACTCGTGAACTTCAACTCCCAGAATTCCTGAGCCAGCATGGGGGAACTATGGCCCCTTCATGACTTCAGGACTTCAACTCCCAGAATTCCTCAGCCAGCATGGGGAACTAGGGCCCCTTCATGACTCGTGGACTTCAACTCCCAGAATTCCTAAGCCAGCATGGGGGAACTATGGCCCCTTCATGACTCGTGAACTTCAACTCCCAGAATTCCTGAGCCAGCATGGGGGAACTATGGCCCCTTCATGACTTCAGGACTTCAACTCCCAGAATTCCTCAGCCAGCATGGGGAACTAGGGCCCCTTCATGACTGGTGGACTTCAACTCCCAGAATTCCTAAGCCAGCATGGGGGAACAATGGCCCCTTCATGACTCGTGAACTTCAACTCCCAGAATTCCTGAGCCAGCATGGGGGAACTATGGCCCCTTCATGACTTCAGGACTTCAACTCCCAGAATTCCTCAGCCAGCATGGGGGAACTATGGCCCCTTCATGACTGGTGGACTTCAACTCCCAGAATTCCTAAGCCAGCATGGGGGAACAATGGCCCCTTCATGACTCGTGAACTTCAACTCCCAGAATTCCTGAGCCAGCATGGGGGAACTATGGCCCCTTCATGACTTCAGGACTTCAACTCCCAGAATTCCTCAGCCAGCATGGGGAACTAGGGCCCCTTCATGACTCGTGGACTTCAACTCCCAGAATTCCTAAGCCAGCATGGGGGAACTATGGCCCCTTCATGACTTCAGGACTTCAACTCCCAGAATTCCTCAGCCAGCATGGGGGAACTATGGCCCCTTCATGACTTCAGGACTTCAACTCCCAGAATTCCTCAGCCAGCATGGGGAACTAGGGCCCCTTCATGACTGGTGGACTTCAACTCCCAGAATTCCTAAGCCAGCATGGGGGAACAATGGCCCCTTCATGACTCGTGAACTTCAACTCCCAGAATTCCTGAGCCAGCATGGGGGAACTATGGCCCCTTCATGACTTCAGGACTTCAACTCCCAGAATTCCTCAGCCAGCATGGGGAACTAGGGCCCCTTCATGACTGGTGGACTTCAACTCCCAGAATTCCTAAGCCAGCATGGGGGAACTATGGCCCCTTCATGACTCGTGAACTTCAACTCCCAGAATTCCTGAGCCAGCATGGGGGAACTATGGCCCCTTCATGACTTCAGGACTTCAACTCCCAGAATTCCTCAGCCAGCATGGGGGAACTATGGCCCCTTCATGACTGGTGGACTTCAACTCCCAGAATTCCTAAGCCAGCATGGGGGAACAATGGCCCCTTCATGACTCGTGAACTTCAACTCCCAGAATTCCTGAGCCAGCATGGGGGAACTATGGCCCCTTCATGACTTCAGGACTTCAACTCCCAGAATTCCTCAGCCAGCATGGGGGAACTATGGCCCCTTCATGACTCGCGGACTTCAACTCCTAGAATTCCTAAGCCAGCATGGGGGAACTATGGCCCCTTCATGACTCGTGAACTTCAACTCCCAGAATTCCTCAGCCAGCATGGGGGAACTATGGCCCCTTCATGACTCGTGAACTTCAACTCCCAGAATTCCTGAGCCAGCATGGGGGAACTATGGCCCCTTCATGACTTCAGGACTTCAACTCCCAGAATTCCTCAGCCAGCATGGGGGAACTATGGCCCCTTCATGACTCGTGGACTTCAACTCCCAGAATTCCTGAGCCAGAATGGCTCAGCTTGGAAACCTCTCCCTTTCCCCTCAGCATGGCTGGCTCAGGAATTCTGGGAGTTGAAGTCCACGAGTCATCAAGGGAGCCATAGTTCCCCCATGCTGGCTCAGGAATTCTGGGAGTTGAAGTCCACGAGTCATCAAGGGAGCCATAGTTCCCCCATGCTGGCTGAGGAATTCTGGGAGTTGAAGTCCATGAGTCATGAAAGAAAGAAAGAAAGAAAGAAAGAAAGGAGGGAGGGAGGGAGGAACAAAGAAAAGAAAGAAAGAGAGAGAAGGAGAGAGGGAGAAGGAAAGAAGGAAGGAAGGGAAAGAAAGGAAAGAAAGAAAAGAAAGGAAGAAGGAAAGAAAGAAAGAGAGAAAGGAGGTATAGATGAATGAAAAGAAAGAACCAAAGAAAGAAGAGAAAAAGAGAAAAAGAAAGAAAGAAAGAGGGAGGGAGGGAGAAAACACATTACCTTGTTGACACACGGCCAAAGAAACAAAATCTCCTTTCTTCATGCAGAAGAGATATTTAAAATCAAAGCGAATGCAGAATGAGAACAAGGCCTGGGGGAAAAAGGACCATCTTTCCCAGCATCCTTTGCAAAGATTTGTTTGTTGATTGCATTTATAGCCACTTGACTTTCAGCGGCTTGCATCTCTCGAAATAGGAAACGGTATGAGGGAAGCAAAAAAAAAAAAGGGAAAAAGAGAAAGAATAAAAACATGTCAGGAACCAAAAACGAGAATCTGGAAAACTCTCGACGTGAACCGAGTCCACATCTCCTCCGACCAGCCACTCAGAAAGCTTCGCCCTGGGAGGAACCCGCCAGCCCGAAGCCTCTCCTGGATCGGATAAATGTTGTATTGCCTCTGTACAAATCGATGGTGAGACCACACTTGGAGTACTGTGTACAGTTCTGGTCACCGCACCTCAAGAAGGATATAATGGAACTGGAAAAGGTGCAAAAAAGGGCAACAAGAATGATCAAGGAAATGGAGCGCCTCCCTTATGAAACCAGATTGCAACGCCTTGGTCTCTTCAGCCTTGAAAGACGGCGTTTAAGGGGTGACTTGATCGAAGTGTATAAAATCATGCATGGGATAGAAAAGGTGGATAGAGAAAAATTCTTTTCTCTATCACACAATACCAGGACAAGGGGGCACTCCCTAAAGCTTATAGCTAAGAAAGTGAGGACAAATAAAGGGAAATATTTCTTCACCCAGAGGGTTGTTGGTTTATGGAATTCACTTCCAGAAGGGGTCGTGACAGCTGTCAGCCTTGACAGCTTCAAGGCAGGGCTAGATAGATTGATTCATGGAGGCCAAGTGTATCGGTGGTTATTAAAACGGATGCCCATGTGCCGCCTCTATGTTGGTTGAGGCAGGCAGGATTCCCTTGAGTCCCATTTGTTGGGGGTCAAGGGAAAGGGAGGGCTTGGCCTTCTCTTTCTGCTCAAGATCCCCATGTACAATTGGTGGGCCACTGTGTGACACAGAATGCTGGACTCGATGGGCTTTGGCCTGATTCAGCAGGGCTCTTCTTAGGTTCTTATGTTCTAAATGCGAATTCCTCTTTCTGAATATGGGTTGGGTGTCATGGAACAGAACGACCCAGGCTGATCCCTGGCTATTCCGTGCCCTAACCGTGTTTAATTCAGACCCTGCGTTTGAAGGACCGGATGAAACGTTTCTATTCCAGGTTTCCTGTTCGGTGGAGTTCACGTTGCCCCTTGGCGTTCAGTTTGGTCATCTTCTTCCTTTACTTTAACTTGGATAAACGATGTGGTCTGCCTTCTCTCTCCATTGGCTTGATCTACAGCTGCGAGAAAAGCAAACAAACAAAAAAAAAACCCCAAAACCGGGATGGGGTAACAGACATTGACATTTTGTCATGGTACCGACAGATGAAACTCTTCAAAAGAACTTTCTGGCCTAAGGCAGGACTAGAACTCACCGTCTCCCGGTGATTTGTCTGAAATCACCCAGCTGGCTTTCATACCTAAGGTGGAACTAGAACTCACCATCTCCCAGTGATTGGCCCCAAGTCACCCAGCCAGCTTTCGTGCCTAAGGCGAAACTAGAACTCACCATCTCCCAGTGATTGGTCTAAAATCACCCAGCTGGCTTTCGTGCCTAAGGCAGAACTAGAACTCACCATCTCCCAGTGATTGGTCTGAAATCACCCAGCCGGCTTTCGTGCCTAAGGCAGAACTAGAACTCACCGTCTCCCAGTGATTGGTCTAAAATCACCCAGCTGGCTTTCATACCTAAGGTGGAACTAGAACTCACCATCTCCCAGTGATTGGTCTAAAATCACCCAGCCGGCTGTTGTGCCTAAGGCAGAACTGGAACTCACCGTCTCCCAGTGATTGGTCTAAAATCACCCAGCCGGCTGTTGTGCCTAAGGCAGAACTAGAACTCACCGTCTCCCAGTGATTGGTCTAAAATCACCCAGCTGGCTTTCATACCTAAGGTGGAACTAGAACTCACCATCTCCCAGTGATTGGCCCCAAGTCACCCAGCCAGCTTTCGTGCCTAAGGCGGAACTAGAACTCACCATCTCCCAGTGATTGGTCTAAAATCACCCAGCTGGCTTTCGTGCCTAAGGCAGAACTAGAACTCACCGTCTCCCAGTGATTGGTCTAAAATCACCCAGCTGGCTTTCATACCTAAGGTGGAACTAGAACTCACCATCTCCCAGAGATTGGCCCCAAGTCACCCAGCCAGCTTTCGTGCCTAAGGTGGAACTAGAATTCACCGTCTCCCAGTGATTGGTCTAAAATCACCCAGCCGGCTTTCGTGCCATATGGCAGAACTAGAACTCACCATCTCCCAGTGATTGGGCTAAAATCACCCAGCCGGCTTTCGTGCCTAAGGCGGAACTAGAACTCACCGTCTCCCAGTGATTGGGCTAAAATCACCCAGCCGGCTTTCGTCCCTAAGGCAGAACTAGAACTCACCATCTCCCAGTGATTGGCCCCAAGTCACCCAGCCAGCTTTTGTGGCTAAGGCGGAACTAGAACTCACTTTCTCCTGGTGATTGGCCCAAAGTCACCCAGCTGGCTTTCATGCCTAAGGCGAAACTAGAACTCCCCATCTCCCAGTTGCTAGCATGGTGCATTACTTGATTCTTTGTTGCAGAGGTGGCAACTGTCAATAAAGCTTTTATTTGGGAGCTGATGGGCAGGGAGCGGCTCACACATCTCACTGATCTGAACAAAAGGTGTCGGGACAGCCCAGTTGAACTCCGACTAATTTGAGCCAGGGGCCTTTGACAAGCCATCATTTTGGCCCCACCCCGATCATTTTAACCGAACGTTAATTGCTGTTATGTTGGAATTAATCATCTATGCGTGCACCAAATCCGTGGCCCTGCCTCACTTGAGCCTGTTTGACTCACAGCTGCTTCTAAGCCTCGGGGTTTGTTTATCGTTTGCTCAACTGGCTGTGATCAACATTTGATTCTCTTTCTTCTCTCCGTTGGACAGGCTGGCATCACACGAGACGAGCGCCTTGGCATCTAACACACACGCATTAATCCCAGGCTATCCTTGCGTCCCCAAAACATTGTGCAAACTATGGGAAGTCAGCCCCACCCCAGAGAAGGAAATATTAAAAGGGCAGAAAAAAATATATTTCCTCAAAGGGTCTTAAAGAGGCAGAAAAGCATGCCCAATTTTTCTTAATAGCCCCAAGTCTCCCTCCCCCAAACAGAAACCAGCTCTGTACCAAGGCAGATGGAGGCCCTCAGCTAGAACATTAAGAAGAATCAAGACACCTAAAATCTACACACCCCATCCAAACTCTAAGACAGGACATAATAGGATTAATTAATTAATTAATTAATTAATTTGACTTATATGCCGCCCTTCTCCTCAGACTCAGGGCGGCTCACAGCAGATAATACAAGTACAAAATATAAATCAATTAAAATAGTAGTATGCAATATAAAAACTATAAAACTATACCCACTCATACAACATACAGTCCCAATCAAAGGCCCAGGGGCAGAGCGCAGCTCACACGCCCCATCTCTGCATAGATGTGTTTTTAAGAGTTTCCGGAAAGCTAGGAGGGAGGGAGCAGTACGAACCTCCGAGGGAAGTTGGTTCCAGAGGGCTGGGGCAGCAACGGAGAAGGCCCTAACCCTAGGCCCCGCCAAACGGCATTGTCTAACAGACGGGACCCGTAGGAGGCCAACCCTGTGTGCCCTAACTGGTCGCTGGGATTCATGGGGCAGAAGACGGTCCCGCAAGTATCCTGGCCCATTGCCATATAGGGCTTTATAGGTCATAACCAACACTTTGAATTGTGTTCGGAGACCAATTGGTAGCCAGTGCAGCTCACGGAGGGCTGGAGTGATATGAGCATGTCTTGGGAGACCCAAGACGGCTCGCGCGGCCGCATTCTGAACTACTTGGAGTCTCCGGACATTCTTCAAAGGTTGCCCCATGTAGAGAGAATTACAGTAGTCGAATCTCGAGGTGACAAGGGCATGGCACAGATGCCAAAGGGACACACCCAGACTCAGCTCAGAATACATGACACAGGAAATTGCCTCAAACAGGCACAGGAAACAGCTCCAAACAAAAAGGCTCCAGAGGATATAAAACCCCACTCCCTACATGTGCTCAGCCCTTTTTTCCCCTCTTTTCTTCCAAAGCCATCTTCCTGTCTGGCTCTTTTCTTCAATAAACTGCAACCTTCTTTCTAAAGCAGTCGCCGTGTTCTTTATTCCCGGCTTGGACTGAAGCACGATGAAGACTTTTCCTTCAACAAAACGAAGAGGGAGACGCGACTGCAGGCAGCTGCCCAACTAACAACCATTCACTGAAGGACCATTCAAAGCTTTGACGGCACTGGGAGAAAAAAAAAGTGATTTATGACCAAATGTCTACAGAGATGCTCTGTCAATCCCGGTCACGGGTTGTCCCAAAGGTTCTTTTTTCCTGGACTTTCTTGGTTTTTTTCCCATGAAGAAGTTTCGCTGCTCATCCAAGAAGCTTCTTCAGTTCTGACTGTCTTGTAGAACCGAAGAAGCTTCTTGGATGAGAAGCGAAAGCTCTTCAAGGAAAAAAAAACAAAAAAAGCCCACTTGCCTCTTGAGTTACGAGTCCCTTCTTGCAGGCCTTGACGCCCCTGCTGAGCCCCTGTGAGAGGGACCTCGGAGTCCTAGTGGACCATCCCTTAAATAGGAGCCAGCCGTGGGCTGCAGCTGCCAAAAAAGCCAACACAGTGCTAGGCTGCATTCACAGTGGGACAGAATCCCGTGGTGGCGAAGCTATGGCACGGGTGCCAGAGGCGGCACGCGGAGCCCTCTCTGTGGCCCCAGTCCTGGGCCTTCAGCTGGGTTTTATAAAACCTTTTCGCTTTAGGCCTCGGCCGCCGTGTGCAAAAAAAAAAAAGGTTCAATCAATCAATCAATTTCAATTTCTTGTGGGGAAAAGAAAAGATCTTGAAAAGTTGGAATTGATTGATTGAACTTTTTAGTCCCACCCAGGCGGCTGTTAACCACTGCAGCCACGCCCACCCAATGGGCCACACCCACCTAAGGGGTCACGCCCACCCAAGAGGCCACGCCCACCCAGAACACGACAATACATAAGTGGGTTTTGGGTTGCAGTTTGGGCACTCGGTCTCTAAAAGGTTCACCATCACTGATCTATTCTATTCTGTTCTGTTCTGTTCTGTTCTGTTCCGTTCCATTCCATTCCATTCTATTCTATTCTATTCTATTCTATTCTATTTTATTCCTTTTCTCTATTCTATTCTATTCTATTCTATTCTATTCTATTCTATTCTATTCTATTCTATTCTATTCTATTCTATTCTATTCCATTCTATTCCATTCTATTTTATTTATGGAATTCACTTCCAGAAGGGGTCGTGACAGCTGTCAGCCTTGACAGCTTCAAGGCAGGGTCAGACAGATTCATGGAGGCCAAGTGTATCGGTGGTTATTAAAACGAATGTCCATGTGCCGCCTCTATGTTGGTTGAGGCAGGCAGGATTCCCTTGAGTACTATTTGTTGGGGGTCAAGGGAAAGGGAGGGTTTTGCCTTCTCTTTCTGCTCAAGATCCCCATGGACAATTGGTGGGCCACTGGGTGACACAGAAGGCTGGACTCGATGGGCTTTGGCCTGATTCAGCAGGGCTCTTCTTAGGTTCTTATGTTCTTATTCCTTTTCTCTATTCTATTCTATTCTATTCTATTCTGTTCTGTTCTGTTCCGTTCCGTTCCGTTCCGTTCCGTTCCGTTCCGTTCCGTTCCGTTCCGTTCCATTCCATTCCATTCCATTCCATTCCATTCCATTCTATTCTATTCTATTCTATTCTATTCTATTCTATTCTATTCTATTCTATTCTATTCTATTCTATTCTATTCTATTCTTTATAACCTAAAATATTTTCCAGGCCGAAATATAACCTAGAAGCACTTGCCCGTGCCATCGTGGGTCATAGGAACTGTAGCCCCATGGATCTCTCGACTTTAGGGAAGCTGTTCTGGTACATTCTTTTTTTTTTTAATTCTTTTATTGAAACAATAAACATCTAACATAAGATCGTATTAGAAGGCAATCATCATATAACCTGCAGTACAACACTAAGGATTAATCTTTGTGAGCGTCTGGTTTAGTAAACATTCCTCTTATATATGTTCTAACTACTGTTTCTAGTCTATCACATACTGTTCATTCGAGCTTCGGAAGTAAATTCATCTCAGTAGTAGTGCAATCTAGTTTTGCAATTTCTCTCTTCCTTCCACTCGAAAGAGAAAGCAACCAGCTTCAGGATCCTCGTCAGAATAATGGATGTTTGCTTTCATCATTTTGTAAAGAGGTTGAGGTGAAGAGGTTTTCCTGAACGGACCTGAAAAATAAGATGGTGCCATCGTCTACATGAAGGCTAATTAATGTATCAGAACAATTTGAGCTATTCTGAGCCCTGGAAGCGGAAGAAAAATCTGCAGCTGTGATGCTGCTCAGAACAAGCCACCATGGGTTTAGAACAGAATAGAATAGAGCTGTAAGGGACCTTGGAGGTCTTCTAGTCCAGCCCCCTGCTCAAGCAGGAGGACCTGTCCTATACCATCTCAAGACAAGTGACTGTCCAGTCTCTTTTTTTAAAAACCTCCAGTGATGGAGGGCCCACGATTTCTGGTGGCAAGCTGTTCCACTGGTTAATTGTCCTCACTGTCAGGAAGTTTCTCCTTAATTCCAGGTTGCTTCTCTCCTTGATCAGCTTCCAACCATTGTTTCTCGTCCTTCCCTCTGGTGCTTTGGAAAATAACGTGACCCCCTCTTCTTTGGGGCAGCCCCTTATCCTGTCTCCCCCTATTCCTTCTTTTCTTTTGACTAGCCAAACCCAAGTCCCGCAGCCGTTCTTCGTATGTTTCGATCTCCACGCCTTGGATCATCTTAGTTGCTCTTCTCTGCACTTTTTCCAAGGTCTCCACATCTTTTTTGTGATAGGGTGACCAAAATGGGCTGCAATATTCAAGGAGTGGCCTTACTAGGGCTTTATAAAGCGGTACCAATACTTCACATGATCTTGATTCGATGCCTCTGTTTATGCAACCCAGGATTGTGTTAGCTTTTTCTGCTGCTGCTGCTGCTGCACACGGCTGGCTCATGGTTAAGGGATCGTCCCCCACTAGGACTCCAAGGTCCCTCTCACAGTTGCTGTTTTTGAGTCAGGTCTCACCCAATCTGTATTTGTGACTTTGGTCTTTCCTGCCTAAGTGTAGGACTTTGCTTTTCTCCACGCTGAAACTCATTTTGTTGGGATAGGGCCCATTGTTCTAGTTGGTCAAGATCTTTTTGGATCCTGAGTTTGTCTTCTGGGGCGTTGGCTACTCCTGCCAGCTTAGTGTCATCTGCAAATTTGATGAGTTCTCCTTCTATTCCTTCCTCTAAGTCATTTCATCCTGGTTGGATCTGAACAGGATTGTAGAATCCCTGTGGAGGGGGCCTTGAGACCATCCAGTCAACCAGCTTCCATGCAGGAATCCAAAATACGAGACAGATGGGTTCCTAGCATCCCATGTGTTGTGGGTGTCTCTAGACCAGCTGGGGAAATGTCAGAGGATGACGAAGAACAACCAGGCCCCTCTGGGTATTTTCCCCACCCGGCAGCCGAGCCAGACAGTGAGGAGATTTGTATGCAGTCTGAGTCAGACTCTCAAAGCGAGGAGTCAGACTTGGAACAGGACAATATATGGCTTGATCCGAGATTCCGAAGGTTTGATAGGCGGAGGTTTCAGTTACGTGGAAAAAGGAAGTAATGGGGGAAGTGACGTATCGGACACTATATTAGAAGATAAAGGAGGGACTAATTCTTTGTCACGAGCAACGTTAATATCAAGGAGTAGCCTGATGCCTGGAGAGGTTTGTTTGAACTCAGTTTTCTGGTGTTTTTGGAATGTACGGAAGATTAATGAGATCTTGGACAACCTGAGAGATAAAGAGTGAGTTAATTGGAAGGGGGAAGAGCATGTTTAAGCTGAATGTAAATAAGTCAGATTTGGCCGTTCCGCAAACAAAATGCCAGCAGCTTGCTTTGAAGTGAATCTCTTGAACTATGTTAAATAAAACTCTTAAAGAAATATTTCTGTGGATTTTACTAAGCTGAGAAGGGCCAGATACAACACCATGGAGGAGAACATCCATCACTGGAGGCTTTCAAGAAGAGACTGGACAACCATTGGGCTGGAAAGGAATCAGGGGTTGGACTAGACTAGAAGACCTCTAAGGCAGGGCTTTTCAACCTTTTCACCCATTGTACCACTTTTAGGATACGGCAATATCCGAGGACCACCTGTCGCCTAGCAAGGTGTCAAAAACTTGATAACCAAAAAAAAAGGGGGGGGAAAAGTGATAAAGTACAGGTAGTGCTCGACTTACAACAGTTCGCTTAGTGACTGTTCAAAGTTAAAATGGCACTGAAAAAACTGCCACCCAAACCACAGCCGCCCAAGACACCTGCCTGCCCACCCGGCAGCGCTCTTCCTCCTGTCCGAAGTTTTCATTGTTGTGAGCATTTTTGTTGAGGATTGGCAGGGGGGTGGGGTGGGGGTGTTTGGTTTTTATTCCCCCCCCCCGTCTGCGGGGTGGTTGCAGCAGGTTTTGGTCCCTTCACACGACCCTGGGACACTGACCGTCATAAATATGAATCGGTTGCCAAGCCTCTGAATGTAAATCACAAGATCCTGGAGAGGCTGCAACATTCCAGCTGATCGGCGCTTCTTCTGGGCTCAGCAGAAGCGCCAGGATCAGCGCTGCTTTCCAGCTGGAGCCTGGCGCTGATCCTGGCGCTTCTGCTGAGCCCTGACAGCCCCGAAGAAGCGCCAATCAGCTGGAAAGCGGTGCTGATCCTGGCGCTTCCGCTGAGCCTTGACAGCCCTGCAGCTCCAGCCGTCTCTCGCTCAGGCTTGTGCGGTGCTTCCCCCGGTTCAGCTCATTCCCCTTCCCCGCTACCACTTTTCTAGGATGGTTGCGTACCCCTTGCCAGGTGCCCATGGACCACAGGTGGTACCTGTACCACTGGTTGAAAAGCCTTGCTCTAAGATCCCTTCCAATTCTCTTATTCTCTTCCCTTCTCAAGGCTGAGGGCTTATTGTCAAGTGCTAATGTTGAGCCAGTGTCTGAATTTTGATCACGCCGCCATGCTGCCACAGTCATAAGATACTCTCGATTGCAATTTTGCACGGTCACTAAACGGGGGCTGTAAGACAAGGACTATCTGTGATAATCTTTACTTGTTGAGTGCAGAGTTGAAATCTCCAAGAGAGGAATACATTACCCCCCCCACCACAATACACACCTCTTTAGAAATTAGCCTGGAAGGGGTCTCACCCCCCCCTCTCTCTCTTCAAATGCAACGCACAAAGCGAGAGGACGGTTGAATGGAGATAAAAATATCATTCTGCTTTATTGCTCCACGGATCAATAAATAACACAGTGCAATTAGGTGAGTGGGGCAGGAGCTAATTTTGGCTACTTGCTGGAAATAATTTCGCTCTGGTGATCTATATACAGGTGTCTGTGGGCTTCCAAGGTTCAGCGAATTTTCATCTCTTTTTTTGGGAGCAACATAGGTGTCATGTTGAGCCCCGGAGGCAGGATCTTAGGTCCTGTGCCTGGGAGAAAAAAAACAAGGTTTACAGGTGGTCCTTGATTTGTGAGCCCAATGGAGAGCAGAATTCCCATGGTTCATTGTTCAGTGAATTTTGCCTCGTTTTACAACCTGGTTGCCCACGTTTTGTTTTACGTGCATCGCGGCAGTTGTTAAATGAATCATGAAGTGGTTAAGAGAAGGTGTGGCTTGCCTCTTAGACTCTGGAGAGGAAGGAAGGCAGGAAGGAAGGAAGAAGGAAGAAGAAAGAAAGAACAAGAAAGAAAGAACAAGAAAGAAAGAAAGAAAGAAAGAAAGAAAGAAAGAAAGAAAGAAGAAAGAAAGAAAGAAAGAAAGAAAGAAAGAAAGAAAGAAAGAAAGAAAGAAAGAAAGAAAGAAAGAAGGGGAAGGAAGGAAGGAAGAAAAAAGGAAAGAAGGAAGGAAGGAAGGAAGGAAGGAAGGAAGGAAGGAAGGAAGGAAGGAAGGAAGGAAGGAAGAAAGAAAGAAAGTGATCATGCAATATTGGAATTCAACATTATGCAAGCACAAGCAATAGAACACAGTCAAACTAGAGTCTTGGACTTTAAGAGAGCTAATTTCAATTAACTTAGAGCAGACATGTCAAACACAAGACCCCGGGGGCCGGATGCGGCCTGCAAAGTGGTTTCATGTGACCCACAAAGCCATCCTGGAAACAGTGAGGGAACGGCCCCCACTGCCTTGGCTGTGGTCCAGGCCGGCCGAGAGGGAGCCAATGTACAATTTTGTGGTGGCCATCTGTGCTGAAACGTATTCAGTCTTAGCTCCACAAGGCCGTCTAGAAACAGCGAGGAACCAGCCCCTGCCGTGTCGGCCCCACCCCCTGGGTGCATGCTGGGGAGGGGTCACCCTTTGTGAGGAATGAAGAAATGGACCTTGCCTTGGCACTTGCCCCAGTCCCACCCCTTTCTGCCAGAGACCCTCAGATCTGTCCCACTCCTGCCCAGGCCCCCACAGGCACCCTTGACGCAAACGATGTAGAGCTGGCCATGTCCACCCAGTAGGACACATCCACTCCATCCATGCCCACCCGCTAGGCTGCACCCATCCTGGCACCCCCAAGGGCAACCGCAATGCTGATGCGGCTCTCAATGAAATTGAGTTTGACACCCCTGACTTAGAGAGACCTCGGGGAAGGATTCCATGGATGAGAATCCTCAAAGGGAAATCGACTCAAGAAGCTTGGGAAACTTTGAAAAGTGATATTATAAAAGCCCAGTCTAGCACAATACCAACAAAGAAGAAAAACAGCAGCTCTCAAAAGAAACCAATGTGGCTGCATCAAGAACTCTCTGATAAATTGAAAGACAAAAAGGACAAGTATAAAAAGTGGAAAGAGGGGCACATAACTGAGGCAGAATATCAGCAAATAGCCCGAGCCTGCAAAGACGAAGTGAGGAAAGCTAAGGCTCAAACTGAACGAAGGCTTGCGACCAAAGTCAAAAATAACAATAACAAAAAAAGCTTCTTTCAACATGTTAAAAAAAATGGTCGCTAAATGAGCGGTTGTAAGTCAAGACTCCCTTTATTCTGAGCAGGGGCAGATATATTTTTAATTTCTCCTCTTTTTCTGTTGGTCCCTCTCTGTGGCACACCTGGAGACTCATCCCATTAAATCAGTTTTGCCTCCTGGTGCTAAGCGCTCATCTCCATTTATTTCTCATTTGGGGGGATATTAATATCAGGGAACAAAAGGCCACAAAATTTTAAGACCGTGTTGTCCCTGATTTTTTTCATTAAGGCGTTTAATAGGACCCACTTGAGTTATTACTTCACACCTGCAAAACTTAAGTGGTTTTTGCCTCATAAGCTTTATCTATTTTTTTGAACCTGCTTTTGGAACAGGAGAGTCCAGAGGTGGCTGGGTATTTTTTTTTTTAAAATAAATAAATAAATAAATAAATCAAGATGGTCGTATTAAATGAAGAGCTGGCTTCGTTTCTTAGATCTTCGGAAAAAGTCGGAAGTCATTCTTTGTATGTGTTTTTCTTTGCTTTTTCTTTTAAATACCTTTCTGCACCACTCTCTCTCTCTTTTCTCCTTTCCTTTCTGGCTCTTAGGCTAAAATGGAGAAGGCAGCTGTTCCTCGCTGGAAAGATTACGTGTGCTAACCAAGAGACGAGAATATTCGCAGTCAGGTTTGAACTGTGGGGGTCCTGGGTGCTCTCTGAGCTGGGTGGTTTTCTTGCAGACGTTTCGTGACCCAACTAGGGAACATCATCAGTGCAAGAAGGGAGAGGGGTTTGCAGAGAGGAGGAGGAGGAGGAGGAGGAGGAGGAGGAGGAGGAGGAGGAGGAGGAGGAGGGAAAAAGAGAAAGGACTGTGGGGTCCTTGGTGCTCTCTGAGCTGGGTGGTTTTCTTGCAGACGTTTCATGACCCAATTAGGGAACATCATCAGTGCAAGAGGGAGGAGGAGGGGGGAGGGTCCTTGGTGCTCTCTGTGCTTGGTGGTTTTTTTGCAGATGTTTCATTACCAAACTAGGCAACATAATCAGTGCTAGACTGATGAGGTTGTCTAGCGCTGATGATGTTACTTAGTTGGGTTGTGAAACGTCTGCAAGAAGACCATCCAGCTCAGAGAGCAGAACAGCTGCAGGACTTTGGTCTGGCTAGTCTAAAGAAAAGAAAAATAGGGGAGACATGATAGCAGAATAGTAGTAGTAGTAGTAGTAGTAGTAGTAGTAGTAGTAGTAGTAGTAGTAGTAGTAGTTGGAAGGGACCTTGGAGGTCATCTAGTCCAACCCCCTGCTCAGGCAGGAAACCCTAGACCAGGGGTAGGCAACCTTGGCTCTTCTATAACTCGTGGACTTCAACTCCCAGAATTCCTGAGCCAGCATGGCTGGCTCAGGAATTCTGGGAGTTGAAGTCCACAAGTCATAAAAGAGCCAAGGTTGCCTACCCCTGCCCTAGACCATTTCAGACAAATGGCTGTCTAGTCTCTTCTTAAAAACTTCTAGTGTTAGAACATTCACCACTTCTGGTGGCAGGTGGTTCCACTGGTTAATTGTTCTCACTGTCAGGAAGTTTCTCCTTAGTTCTAGGTTGTTTCTCTCCTTGATGAGTTTCCATCCGTTGCTTCTTGTCCTGCCTTCAGATGCTTTGGAGAATAGCTTGACTCCCTCTTCCTTGGGGCAGCCCCTGAGATACTGGAAGGCTGCTATCCTGTCCCCCCTCGTCCTTCTCTTCGTTAAACTAGACATCCCCAATTCCAGCAGCCTTTCCTTATATCTTTTAGCCTCTAGTCCCCTGTCATCTTTGTTGCTCTTCTCTGCACTCTTTCTAGAGTCTCAACATCTTTTGTACATCCTGGTGACCAAAACTGGATGCAGGATTCCAAGTGTGGCCTTACCAAGGCCTTGTAAAGTGGTAGTAATACTTCACATGATCAGTATTCCAGTATTTGAGAGGCTGTCACAAAGAAGAGGGTGTCAAAATTATTCTCCAAAGCTCCAGTCCTTTCCAGTTTTTCATAATCAATGCAACACAACATTGCACTCTTCCACCCGGCCAGATTGTTGCTTCCTTGCTAAAAAAAAAAAAAAAAAAAGGGTATCCAATCCTCAAATGCAGAAATTACACACCCCAAGCCTTTGGATCCAGATATTTAATTAAAACTTCCTTGCAAGAACTCAGAGGCATTTGTAAGTGCCTCCCTCCTACAGCTTATCTGGAGGAGACCCGTGAAGGGGATGCTAATTATGTTTTAATCAAGATTGCCTTGGATATTAACAGAAATGGTGCTAATAAGGCAAAAATCTCCTGCTGTGTTGAGGCAGCTAAATGTTCCTTTCCAGGCTTAGTCGGTGCTGTGCTTCACATTTTCTTTTTTGTTTTCTTATACTTTTATTCAAGAATTGAAAGCAAACAACACATTTTAAATACAGGGAAAAAAATCACCTAAATGTTTATCAAGTTTAAATGTATTGTCCATAAGTCTGTTCTCATTATTATCACCTATAATACAAGTTTACAGTGGTACAAAAATGGCAACCTTCATCTAATCAATTATGGTAGAAAGCCTTAAAGTATCTGTATGAAGAATAACACTTGTATAGGCACATTGTGGTAGAAGAAATATATTTCGATTGTGCATTTTTTAATTATTTGGATCTAAATGATTTAAATAAGGTGTACTAAGTTCAATAAAAACTATTTTGTATACTTAAACTGTAGTTTTTTTGTCTCAGAAATCTGAAAAAAATAATTCAGAAAAGTCAGAATTCAGAGTAATTGCCTAATACATATAATTGAAGTTCATGCATTGCTAAATCATCATTACTTTTGCTACAGTTTCTTGAAGTACATTTTTGATAACAATCGGTGTTTCTTTCTCTTTCTTTTCCTTTTTTCTTTATAGGTAAACAACAAGTCCTTAAATTTCCAACGGCCCTTGAAATTTTAACGTTAGCCGGCAAGAGCTTACACGCCGTTTTGTAACCAGGTGTCTGCAAAAGTGTAAAAAGTGTAAAAGTTTGGAACTGGGGTTTTATTTGCAGGCCTTCACTTGTATTTTGGGACTGCAACAAGGCGACGCAAAGATGTAAGGCAGGCATGCAACCTCCATTAGCCATAACTTTGATTGATTGATTGGTTGATTTTTGCAAAAGGGTGGTTTAACATACTTGTAGTCCTTGATCAGTTGTGTGGCCTTAGTAGGGCTTTGTAAAGCGGTACTAATACTTCACGTGATCTCGATTCTGCGCCTCTGTTTATGCAACCCAGGAATGTGTTGGCTGCTGCTGCACACTCAACCCCAAAAGCTAACTTTTGTAATCAGCGAGTGTACAGGAATGATTGACGTCTTCCTTATGATGTAATGGCTCTGTTGTCTGCTTTTCATTGGCTAACAAACTTTATGTACAGAGAAGAGCAACAAAGATGATCAGGGGACTGGAGGCTAAAACATACAAGGAACCGTTGCTGGAATTGGGTATGTCTAGTTTAACGAAGAGAAAGACGAGGAGGGACAGGATAGCAGCCTTCCAGTATCTCAGGGGCTGCCCCAAAGAAGAGGGAGTCCAGCTATTCTCCAAAGCACCCGAAGGCAGGACAAGAAGCAACGGATGGAAACTAACCAAGGAGAGAAGCAACCTACCGTAGAACTAAGGAGAAACTTTCTGACAGTGAGAACAATTAACCAGCGGAACAACCTGCCTCCAGAAGCGGTGAATGCTCCAACATCGAAAGTTTTTAAGAAGAGACTGGACAGCCATTTGTCCAAAATAGTACCGGTATAGGGTTTCCTGGCTGAGCAGCGGGTTGGACTAGATGACCTCCAAGGTCCCTTCCAACTTTTATTATTATTATTATTATTATTATTATTATTATTATTATTATTATTATTATTATTATTATTATTAGTAGTAGTAGTAGTAGCAGCAGTAGTATTAGTATTAGTATTATTAGTATTATTAGTATTATTGTTGTTGTTATTATTGTTATTATTGTTATTATTACTATTACTACTATTACTATTACTACTATTACTACTATTACTATTACTATTACTATTATTATTAGTAGTAGTATTGTTGTTATTATTATTATTACTATTACTACTACTATTACTATTACTACTACTACTACTATTATTATTACTATTATTATTATTATTAGTAGTAGTAGTAGTAGTAGCAGTAGTATTAGTATAGTATTAGTAGTATTATTAGTATTATTGTTGTTATTGTTATTGTTATTATTGTTATTATTACTACACTACTATTATTACTACTATTACTACTATTACTACTATTATTATTACTACTACTATTGTTGTTATTATTGTTATTATTACTATTACTACTATTATTATTACTACTACTATTATTGTTGTTGTTATTATTATTATTATTATTATTATTATTATTATTATTATTATTATATGAATGGTTATAAGTCGAGGCTGCCTGAGTGATGTTCATCTTCCCTGCTTTAAAACTCAGGAGATGCTTCTTAGCAAAAACTGCCCAAACACTTTCAAATATTAACAGTGCCCTTTGCAGCAAAACTATTGAGCAGATGCCGTGGAAATTAATGAAAAGGGCTACAGGAAATTGATTCTCCAAAGTCCAAAAGGTGTGGGGGTTTTTTCTCAACCAACCAGCCTCTCTCTCTCTCTCTCTCTCTCCCCGGACGCCTAAGGTGATGTTTCCCTGCCAGTAGGCAACAATGAAAAATTATCTGTTCTGTTTCTCATTTTTCGCTCTCGGCACCGGCGGGCCGTATAGAAATAGAGACGTTATTAAAGCAACTCTAAGGCGGTCTTTCTGATGGGCAGGCTGCAGATGTGGGATTCTGTTTCTTCTTAGAGTTTATTCCAATCTAAAATACAAATGGAAATAAAAAGGGAAAGGGAAAAGGAAATGAAAAGAGAAAGAGAAAAAGGAAAGGGAATGGGAAAGGGAAAGAAAAGGGAAAAGGAAAAGGAAAAGGAAAGGGAGAACAAAGAGGAAAAAGAAAGGAAAAGGGAAAAAGAAAGGGAAAAAGAAAAGGAAAAGGAAAGGGAAAGGGAAAGGGAAAGGGAAAAGAAAAGGGAAAAAGAAAAGGGAAAGGGAAAAGGGAAAAGGGAAAAGGAAAGGGAAAAAGAAAAGGGAAAGGGAAAAGGAAAGGGAAACAGAAAGAGAAAGAGGAAAAAGAAAGGGAAAGGGAAAAGGAAAGGGAAAAAGAAAAGGGAAAGGGAAAAGGAAAGGGAAACAGAAAAGGAAAAGGGAAAAGGGAAAATAAAAGGGGAGAAGAAAGTGAAAGGGAAAAGGAAGAGGAAAAAGAAAGAGAAAGGGAAAGGGAAAAAGGAAAAGGAAAAAGAATCAGAAAGAGAAAGAGAAAGAGGAAAAAGAAAAGGGAAATAGAAAAGGGAAAAGGAAGAGGAAAAGGAGAGGAAACGACTTCTGACTATCTTAGTGCAATAGAGCAGAAACTATGGTTACATATAAATGATGGATAAATGATCTGCTTTGCCTTCTTTGGCAATTTGCTTTATCCACAAGTGCGAGAAAGCCCAAAAGATTAAGCTGGGATGGAGTAATATTCAGACCCTAATGGAAAAGGAACAACACTGTGAGAAAAGGACAGCTCCACGGTCACTCCGCCGCTTTTCATGCCTAAGGCGGGACTAGAACTCCCCGTCTCCTGGCGACTGGCCCAAAGTCACCCAGCCGGCTTTCACGCCCAAGGCAGAACTAGAACTCCCCATTTCCTGGATTCTAAACTTTGGAAAACCACTTCGGCTTCTGAACGAAGTGATGCCAAGTGAACTTTTTAATCAATTAAATTAAGCAGCTGGTTGTTTTGCATGCTGACGAATGTGCCTTCCAGGTGAAGGCTTATCTTTTAATAGGTGGAACCCCCTCCTGTACTCAAATTGCAGCATGGAAAAAGAAACCTACATTTAGAGGGATGACACATCTGCTGCTCCCTTCTGTTCTGCTGGAACTCAACGGAGCCGCAGAAAAGACGGCGGAATTCCTGGCTCCGGTTTTTGGTTTTGGATTTTGAACGAATCTTTGCTCTTCCACTCTGTTGCTCTTCATCAAGCAAAACAAAAAACAAAAAAAACCACCCTTGCCTTTTATGTCAGAGCAGAAGAACCTTTCCCGTGAGTAGATGGAGCGAGTTAGTAGATTACTCCAGGGAGCCCTTGCTAGAAATGAAAAAAAAAAAAGGAATCTGCCCGGGGATGTTCTATCTATGATCTATGTCCCCAGGAAAGGTCACAAAAGTCAAAATGGCAGCCCCGGCCCCATGTTTCAAGCTCCTTCTAGGTGGGTGGGTGTGTATGTGTGTGTGTGTGTCACACAAACATGGAGAAAACTGCATCTGACTTCTATATGTGTAAATCAACTTGAGGGTCGCAACCCCATTTGGGGTCGAACGACCATTTCACGGGGGTCGCCAAACAACGCAGTCCACCATTTCCCCCCCTTTTCCTTAGCTGTGCTACTCCCTCTTATTCTATTGGCTTTTGAAGTAGACTCTTGAATAGAGTCTAATTCTATTGGCTTTCAAAAGCCAACAGGAATTGTCCAGGCTGTCTCTGCCCTGCTGAGCCCGCCAAAAGTCCCAGTCTGCAAACGGTGCTGCAAATTGTCTGCAGCAAAGGCGAGCTCTCCGGATGTTTCCACCCCTCCCTGCTGAGCAACTACTAAAAAGGTAAGTAAAAGAGGGCCAGGGGTGGGAGGTGGGAGGCCGGCGGGCACAGGGAGGGCAGCTGGCGCGCGTGTGCCTTACCTCCCTTGGGCTGGGCCAGCTGGTGGCCCAGCCAGTGGTCGCCCTGCACCGTCGCTGCCCCTTGCCAGCTATGCCTCGGCCGGCGCAGGGGGCGGCACCACGTATGCGCGGCGCTCCCGGGCAGGGAAAGTCCTCGACTTACGACCGGTTGGGAAGTCCTCGACTTACGACTGGTTGGGTAGTCCTAGACTTACAACCAGTTGGGTAGTCCTCGACTTACGACCGGTTGGGGGTCATGGCATTAAAAAGGTTGAGAACCACTGGTGTAAATAGTTACAGAAATGTTCTATGTTTTATTTTTTAAAAAAATGCTATAGGAAGCAGAACTGCCCAAATGCCTCAGCTACTTCAACCTTGGCATCCTGAAGGTGTGTGGACTTCAACTCCCAGAATTCCTCAGCTAGGTCAACCTTGGCAACTTGGTGGACTTCAGCTCCCAGAATTCTTCAGCCAGCAAGGCTGGATCCTCTGTCTTCTAATGAGATCAGGGGTCCTCAACCTTGGGCAACTTGAAGACTGGTGGACTTCAACTCCAGAGGAATTCTGGGAGTTGAAGTCCACAAGTCTTGAAAGTGGCCAATATTGAGGACCCCTGAATTACATTATTCCACTCCTTAAGCATGTTTTTTCCATTAGAGAAAATGCCTAACATTTATCCCGAATCTTTGTTTTAATGCGAATAGGTACGATCCCGGCTGCGTCCTCAGTTTCCCCAGTGAAGATATTGGAGGACCACCATCAGATCTCCCTACACCATCTCTGCTTTTGCAAACGGGCCTGCCCGGCTCCTTCAAACCACGCAGGGTCCTCTCGGATCATTTGGAACCCTTTCCAGATATTCCAGGTCCCCTTGGAAATATGGGTAGTCCTTGACTTATAACAGTGCATTTAGTGACTGTTCAAAGTTACTACGACACGGAAGAAAGCGTCTTATGATCATTTTTCACACTCATGACCCTTGCAGCATCAGCATCTTCACATGATCAAAAGTCTGTTCTATTCTGTTCTATATTCTATTCTATTCTATTCTATTCTATTCTATTCTATTCTATTCTATTCTATTCTATTCTATTCTATTCTATTCTATTCTATTCTATTCCACTCTATTCCATTCCATTCCATTCCATTCCATTCTATTCTATTCTATTCTTATTTCTATTCTATTCTATTCTATTCTATTCTATTCTATTCCATTCTATTCTATTATTCTATTATTCTATTCTATTCTATTCTATTCTATTCTATTCTATTCTTATTTCTATTCTATTCTATTCTATTCTTATTTCTATATTCTATTCTATTCTATTCTATTCTATTCTATTCTATTCTATTCTATTCTATTCCACTCTATTCCATTCCATTCCATTCCATTCCATTCTATTCTATTCTATTCCATTCCATTCCATTCTATTCTATTCTATTCTATTCTATTCTATTCTATTCTATTCTATTCTATTCTATTCTATTCTATTCTATTCTATTCCACTCTATTCCATTCCATTCCATTCCATTCCATTCTATTCTATTCTATTCTTATTTCTATTCTATTCTATTCTATTCTATTCTATTCCATTCTATTCTATTATTCTATTATTCTATTCTATTCTATTCTATTCTATTCTATTCTATTCTTATTTCTATTCTATTCTATTCTATTCTTATTTCTATATTCTATTCTATTCTATTCTATTCTATTCTATTCTATTCTATTCTATTCTATTCTATTCTATTCCATTCCATTCCATTCCATTCTATTCTATTATTCTATTCTATTCTATTCTATTCTATTCTATTCTATTCTATTCTATTCTATTCTATTCCATTCCATTCCATTCTATTCTATTATTCTATTATTCTATTCTATTCTATTCTATTCTATTCTATTCTATTCTATTCTATTCTATTCTATTCTATTCTATTCTATTCTATTCTTATTTCTATTCTATTCTATTCTATTCTTATTTCTATTCTATTCTATTCCATTCCATTCCATTCCATTCCATTCCATTCCATTCCATTCATTCTCTGTTCTCTTCTCTTCTCTTTTCTCTTCTCTTCTCTTCTCTTTTCTCTTCTCTTCTCTTCTCTTCTCTTCTCTTCTCTTCTCTTCTCTTCTCTTCTCTTCTCTTCTCTTCCCTTCCCTTCCCTTCCCTTCCCTTCCATTCTATTCTATTCATCTTCTCTTCTCTTCTCTTCTCTTCTCTTCTCTTCTCTTCTCTTCTCTTCTCTTCTCTTCTCTTCTCTTCTCTTCTCTTCTCTCTTCTCTTCTCTTCTCTTCTCTTCCCTTCCCTTCTCTTCTCTTTTCCATCCCATCCCATATTCTGTTATTGGATAAACTATCCAGCCTCACAGCCTTAAAAAAATTTATTCCTGCTAACCAGGAAGCAAAAATGCAGAATTATGGGCAAATGTAAACAACTTGGGCTTGATAAGAAAATTACAGCCCTGAGTTTTGGGTTACACCACAAGAGTTTTCCTCCCTCCTGCCATCCCCCCTTCGCAACCCAGAAAAGAGCATCATGTAGATCAACCGTGGGAGGAAAGTGTCAGGCGTAATTTTATAAGTTAATGAAATAAATCAGTCAGATGGAAAGAAGAGCTGGGGAGAGGGGGGAGAGAGGCTGGTTGTTATGACAGAGAATATCATAAGCTGAGCCAACCCCAAACCCAGAGCCATCAAACTCATAGCATCATAGGATTGGAAGGGATGTTGGAGGTCATCTAGTCCAGCCCTCTGCTCAGGCAGGAAACCCCATACCATTTCAGACATATTGCTGTCTAATCTCTTCTTCAAAGCCTCCAGTGATGGAGCATGCATAATTTCTGGAGGCAGGTGGTTCCACTGATTGATTGTTCTAAATGTCAGGAAATTTCTCCTTTGTTCCAGGTTGCTTCTCTCCATGATGAGTTTCCACCCGTTGCTTCTTCTCCTGCCCTCTGCCGTATGTTGACCCCTTCTTCTCTGAGGCAGCCCCTCAAAGTACTCGAAGATCTGCTTTCCAAAGCCCCAAAAGGCCGGACCAGAAGAAGCAACGGGTGGAAACTCATCAAGGAGAGAAGCAACCTGGAACTAAGGAGAAACTTCCTGACAGTCACAACAATTAACCAGTGGAACTCCTTGCCTCCAGAAGCGGTGGATGCTCCAACACTGGAAGTTTTTGAGAAGAGACTGGACAGCCATTTGTCTGAAATGTGAAAGAAAGAAAGAAAGAAAGAAGGGAGGGAGGGAGGGAGGGAGGGAAAGAAAGGGAACGAAAGAAAGAAAGAAAGAAAGGAAGGAAGGAAGGAAGGAAGGAAGGAAGGAAGGAAGGAAGAAAGGAAGGAGGGAGGGAGGGAAAGAAAGGGAGGGATGGAGGGAGAGAAAGAAAGGGAGGGAAAGAAAGGGAGGGAAGGAAAGAAAGAAAGAAAAAGAAAGAAAGAAAGAAAGAAAGGGAGGGAAATAAAGAAAGGAAGGAAGGAAGGAAAGAAAGAAAGAAAGAAAGAAAGAAAGAAAGAAAGAAAGAAAGGAGGGAGGGAGGGAGGGAGGGAGAAAGAAAGGGAGGGAGGGAGGGAGGGAAAGAAAGGGAGGGAGGGAAAGAAAGAAAGAAAAAAGAAAGAAAGAAAGAAAGAAAAAGAAGGGAGGGAGGGAGGGAGGGAAAGAAAGAAAGAAAAAGAAAGAAAGAAAGAAAGAAAGAAAGAAAAAGAAAGAAAAAGAAAGAAAGAAAGAAAGAAAGAAAGAAAGAAAGAAAGAAAGAAAGAAAGAAAGAGGGAAATAAATAAAGAAAGAAAGGGAGGAAAAGAAAGAAAGAAAGAAAGGGAAGAAAAGAAAGAAAGAAAGAAAGAAAGGGAGGGAGGGAAAGAGTGAAAGAAAAAGAAAGATAGAAAGAGACATAGTAGACAGGAGAAGGGAGGGAGGAAGGAAAGAAAGAAGAGAAAAGGAATGAAAGAAGAAGAGGGGGATGAGAAGGAAGGAAGGAAATGGGAGAGAAGGAGAGAAAGAAGAAAACTGAGATGAGAAGGAAGGCAGGATGGAGGGAAGGGAAGGAGGAAGGAGGGAAGAAAAGAAAGAAAGATTTTTTCCGTGGTTCGGAACGCAGGCCTGCTTCCGTTTGGAGACAGAGCAAAAAATACCTTTTGTTCCTCTTTCTTCTCCCACTAACATTTGAAAGACACAGAATTGCCCCCATTCTTCTCCCAGGCTTCCCGACGTTCGCTCTCTTCTCTTAAGTGCCTTTTAGACATCAGGAAAACAAGCGTATTTTCCAAGCAGAGAACGTTTCTTTTCTTTTATAGCGTTAGGGTCAAGAACAGGGAGCAGGGTCAAGAGAGTGACTTTTTTTTTTAAATTCACCAACAAAGAATTAAAGGGAGACTGGAATAGCGATTTCGTCTCAAGACAGTAACTGAACCTCAATCTCCATCTCGGCTTGGCTGCTTCAAACGAGCAGGGGGTTGGACTAGATGACCTCCAAGGTCCCTTCCAACTGGGTTAGGATTAGGATTAGGATGATTAAATGAAAGGTGACAAGTTTGTTTGTTTGTTTGTTTGAACGCAGCCGGACCCATTTTGGGGTTTTTGTTCATGACAGATAAAGTCCCTGATTTAACGGCCGTCCGTTTAGTGACGGTTCGAAGTTACAGCAGCGCTGAACAAAGTGACTTAGGACCGTTTTTTTTTCACACTTACGACCGTCGTGGCGTCCCCCCGATAGAAATTCAGACGCTTGGCACCCGACTCCGATTTACGACGGTCGCAGTGTCCTGGGGTCACGTGCTCCCCTTTTGCAGCCTTTGGACAAGCCACATCAATGGGGGAATCCACTTAACGACCGGGTTCCTAACTTAACCACTGCAGTGATTCACTTAACGACTATGGCGAGAAAGGTCATAAAATGGGGCAAAACTCACTTAACACCTGTCTCGCTTAGCAGCAGAAATTTTGGGGTTCAGTTGTGGTCGTAAGTCGAGGACCACCTATATTTTAATAAAAAAACTCGTATTTCTTTCCTGTTAGAGCAGGGGGCTGGAATAGAAGACCTCCAAGGTCCCTTCCAGCTTCTATTCTATTCTATTCTATTCTATTCTATTCTATTCTATTCTATTCTATTCTATTCTATATTGCAATATTTATTCTATTCTATATTATAATATTTATTCTATTCTATTCTATTCTATTTTCTATTCTAGTCTATTCTATATTACAATATTTATTCTATTCTATTCCTTTTCTCTATTCTATTCTATTCTATTCTATTCTATTCTATTCTATATTACAATATTTATTCCATTCCATTCCATTCCATTCTATTCTATTCTATATTACAATATTTATTCTATTCTATTCTATTCTATTCTATTCTATTCTATTCTATTCTATTCTATTCTATTTTACAATATTTATTCTATTCTATTCTATTCCTTTTCTCTATTCTATTCTATTCTATTCTATTCTATTCTATTCTATTCTATTCTATTCTATTCTATTCTATTCTATTCTATTCTATTCTTTCTCTATTCTATTTTATTCTATTCTATTCTATTCTATTCTATATTACAATATTTATTCTATTCTATTCTATTCTATTCCTTTTCTCTATTCTATTCTATTCTATTCTTTCTCTATTCTATTCATTTTCTCTGTTCTATTCTATTCTCTTCTATTCTAGTCTAGTCTAGTCTAGTCTAGTCTATTCATTTTCTCTGTTCTATTCTATTCTATTCTAGTTTAGTCTAATCTAGTCTAGTCTAGTCTAGTCTAGTCTAGTCTAGTCTAGTCTATTCTCAACACTGTCAAAGGTGAAGTAAATCCTGTAACCAATTACAGAGGCAACTTCGCCAAGAGAGAGGAACGGTTTACTTTATTTTTACACAATTTTACATAATTTTGATTTAAACAAGAAAGGTTAAAAGCAAATGCCAACGAACACAGAGGAAGGAAGAAAAAAAAGAAAAATAAAGAAAGCAAAGAGGAAGGCAAAAAAGCAAGAAAAAATAAGAGAAAAGAAAAAAGGAAAAATAATAATAAAGACAATGTATAAAGGACTTAAGATAATTGTTCACACCAGTTATAAGCACAAATATTTTTCAATTCTTCCCTCTAAAGTTATCTCTCTAAAGTTATATTACCTGGTTGTTCTGCCTACAGTCTATCCCATCTAATCATCAAAATCGTAAATCACAAGTTCGTTTTTTTTGCAGTTTTACTCAAAAAGTTCCCTAAGAGGCTTCCAGCCATCAATAAATGCAGATATTGTCTTTTCCCCCCCGTCCAATCAAAGAAGTCAATTTATTCCTTGCAGCAAAGTCTGTCAGCTTACCCAACTCTCCCTCCATAGTGGGATATGTCATATCTTTCTGTACCTATGCAGATAAATAATCTCGCTGCGATTTTATTTATTTATTTATTTATTTATTTAATTTCTATGCCACCCTATTCCGGAGAACTCAGGGCGGCTCACAACATGATAGAAATTACAATAAAATACATAAATATAAAAACCCTTAATTAAAAAAAGAAACCAATCATTCCACAAACATACACTGGCTAGGGGCAAGGTGTTAGCTGCCCCAGGCCTGCCGGCAAAAGTGTGTTTTAAGCAATTTACGAAAGGCGGAGAGGGTGGGGGCGACACGGATCTCCGGGGGGAGTTGGTTCCAGAGGGCTGGGGCCGCAACAGAGAAGGCCCTTCCCCTAGGCCCCGCCAGGCGACACTGTCTGGCTGACGGGACCTGGAGAAGGCCGACTCTGTGGGCCCTAACCGGCCGCTGGTATTCATGGGGCAGCAGACGGTCCCGTAAATAACCTGGTCCGATGCCATGTAGGGCTTTATAGGTCATAACCAACACTTTGAATTGGGTTCGGAGACCAATTGGCAGCCAATGCAGCTCGCGGAGTGATGCCGAAATGTGGGCATTTCTAGGCAAGCCCAACACTGCTCGCGCGGCTGCATTCTGCATTACCTGAAGTCTCCGAACGTTTTTCAAAGGTAGCCCCATGTAGAGAGCATTGCAGTAGTCGAACCTCGAGGTGATAAGGGCATGAGTGACTGTGAGAATAGACTCCCGGTCCAAATAGGGCCGCAACTGGTGCACCAGGCAAACCTGGGCAAATGTCCTCCTCGCCACAGCCGAAAGATGATGTTCCAGATTTAGCTGTGGATCGAGGAGGACGCCCATGTTGCGGACCTTCTCCGAGGGGGTCAAAAGCTCCCCCCCAGGCTAATGGACGGATAGATTGAAATATCTTTGGGAGGCAGAACCCATAGCCACTCCGTCTTGTCGGGGTTGAGTTTGAGCCTGTTGGCACCCATCCAAACCCTAACAGCCTCCAGACATCGGCACATCACTTCCGCTGCTTCACTGAAATGACACGGGGTGGAGATGTAAAGCTGGGTATCATCAGCATACTGATGATATCTCACCCCGTGTTGTCGGATGATCTCACCCAGCGGTTTCATGTAGATATTAAACAGCAGAGGGGAGAGGACCGATCCCTGAGGGACCCCACAAGGGAGGAACCTAGGGGTCGACCTCTGACCCCTTGCCAACACCGACTGCGACCGACCAGTGAGGTAGGAGGTGAACCACCGCAAAACAGTGCCCCCAACCCCCAACCCCTCCAATCGGTGCAGAAGGATACCATGGTCAATGGTATCAAAAGCCGCTGAGAGGTCAAGTAGCACCAGGATAGTGGATAATCCCTTATCCCGGGCCCGCCAGAGATCATCCGTCAGCACGACCAAAGCAGTTTCTGTGGAGTAGCCGAGCCTGAATCCTGACTGTTGAGGGCCCAGATAATCGGCCTCATCCAAGGACCGTTGGAGCTGGAGTGACACCACCTTCTCAACAACCTTCCCTATAAAGGGAAGATTGGAGACAGGACGGTAGTTGTTTAAAACAGCTGGGTCCAGGGAAGGCTTCTTGAGGAGGGGGCGCACAATTGCCTCCTTGCAGGGAGCCGGAAAGGACCCCTCCCTCAAAGAAGCGTTGACAATCTCCTGAACCCAGCCCCGCGTCACCTCCCTGCTGGCTGAAACCAGCCAGGAGGGGCACGGGTCCAATAAACAGGTGGTGGAGCTCACAGCTCCAATGGCCTTGTCGACTTCATCAGGTGCCACCGGGTCAAACTCCTCCCACACAACAGGATCAAGACGAGTCCCTGTCATCTCGACTGAATCATTATCAGCCGATACTGCATTCCAATTGGAGTCAAGGTCCATCCGAATCTGGGCGATTTTATCCGCGAAAAACTTATTAAAGTCCTCAGCACTACCCTGCAAGGGTGCATCAACCCCCCCCTGATTAAGGAGGGAGCGAGTTACCCTGAACAGGGCAGCTGGGCGGGATTCCGCAGATGCAATCAAGGCGGAATGATACGCGCATCTTGCCGCCTTGAGCGCCACCTGATAAGTCTTGATATAAGATCTTACAAGTGTTCGGTCAGATACGGATTTACTTTTCCTCCATCGCTTCTCTAGGCGTCTCTTCTGGCGCTTCATCCCCCTGAGTTCCTCAGTAAACCAAGGAGATCTCCTGGGTCTGCTACCACAGAGAGGTCGCAGCGGCGCAATCCGGTCAAGAGCCCCCTTCGCAGCCATATTCCAGGCCGTAACCAGGGACTCTGCCGAACTGTGAATGAGAGAATCCGGTATTTCCCCAAGCGTCCTCTGAAAACTCTCTGGATCCATCAGACGTCTGGGGCGGAACCACCTAATCGGTTCCGCCTCCCTGCAGGGGAGGAGTGGAGCCTTAAAAACAAGCCGTAGCAGAAAATGATCTGACCATGACATAGGCAAAATATCTAAGCCCCTTAAATTCAGATCATTGCTCAACTGTTCTGAGAGGAATACCATGTCGGGAGTGTGTCCCCTCTCATGAGTCAGACCCTGAACTACCTGAGTCAGGTTCATGGTTGCCATGGTGGCCATGAACTCCTGCGCCAACCCAGAGGATTCGCCGAGCGACGGAAGATTTAAGTCCCCCAGGACAACAAGCCTGGGGAACTCAACCGCCAGCCCAGCAACCTCCTCAAGTAGCGCAGGCAGGACTGTTGACACGCAGCTGGGAGGCAGGTACGCGAGCAACAAGCCCACCTGAACCCCTAGGTCCAACTTCACAAGGAGTGACTCACAACCCCACAATCTCAGAAACAGCAAGCCTGCGTAGGCTAAAGGTCTTCTTGGCTATAATAGCCACTCCTCCCCCCCTTTCCTGGGGTCGTGGCTGATGCCATACCTGAAACCCGGCTGGACACATCTCAGAGAGAGGAACTCCTCCCTCCGGGCCCAGCCAGGTCTCGGTCACACATGCGAGGTCGGCCTCCTCATCCAGGAGAAGATCATGGATGAGGGGAGCTTTATTGACAACCGACCTGGCATTGAGCAGCAGCAGCTTGAGCCCAGGGTCCGGATTTCCCCCATCACCAGTACTTTGGGCTGAACTCACAGGGTCGGAGCAAGGGATCGCGATACAATCATATACTCAAATAATCTCCTCTGCCTTTATTCTAACTGTTTATCCTTTAATCCTAGCTGGAAAACCTCTGGCTCCAGTTAAATATGGATCTTCAAAATGCTCCCTATCAAAGTTTGTAGGGAAGAAGCATTTTAAAAGATTGAGGGTTGAATGAAAAAAAATGTTAAGAAATAATAATAAATATAGATGGCTGTAAATATACAGCCATTTGTCCAAAATGGTCTAGGGTTTCCTGCCTGAGCAGGGGGCTGGACTAGATGACCTCCAAGGTCCATTCCAACTTTATTATTGTTATTGTTGTTATTATTATTATCACATTATTATTATCACATTATCATTATCATTATCATTATCATTATCATTATCATTATCATTATCATTGATCATCACACAGTCAGCCAGATGTTCAGACTGGCATTTTTGTCTACCTATTGAGTCCTTACCAAGGACCTGGGATGGGCAGATATGGATGTTTGATGGTTTTACAGATCTGGTCGCAGGATGGAAGCGGTTCCTAGTAAGGCCGCCTTTTGCAATTGATGGCGAATTTGTCAATGCCGATGATGGTGTTCAGGTGGTGCTCCAGTTGTTTTGGGATTGCACCCATGGTGCCTATGACTATTGGTACCACCCTTGCTTGCCTTTGCCCCAGTCTTTCTATTTCTATTTGTAGGTCTTTGCATTTTGTGATCTTCTCCAGTTCTTTCTCGTCTGTTCTGCTGTCTCCAGGCACTGCCACGTCCACTATCCAGACTTTTTTGTCTTTCTTATCAACAATTGTTAAGTCCGGGGTGTTATGTTGTAGGTTCTTGTCTGTTTGAATTCTGAAGTCCCAGAGCAGTTTAATTTTATCATTTTCTATGACTTTCTCTATTTTAAGATCCCACCAGTTTTTGCTTACAGGCAAATGATATTTCTTGCAGATCTTCCAATGCACCATTGCTGCTACTTTGTCGTGCCGCTGCTTGTAGTCAGTCTGGGCGATCTTCTTGTAGCAGCTCACCAGGTGGTCCCCTGTTTCTTCAGCTTCTTTGCATAGGCGGCACTTACTGTCTGTTGCTGCCTTCTCAATTTTGACTTTATATGCATTTGTCCTTAAGGCTTGGTCTTGTGCAGCCAGAATTAGCCCCTCGGTCTCTTTCTTCAATTTTCCTGCTCTTAGCCATTGCCAGGTCTTGTTATTATCTGCTTTCCCAGCTATTTTTTTTAATGTACTGGCCATGTAGTGCTTTGTCTTCCCATGCCTCTATTCTGTTCTTCATTTGGTATTATTATTATTATTATTATTATTATTATTATTATTATTATTATTATTATTATTATTATATCGTATCTCCTCGGTACTTTGTTCAGGCTTTCCTTGATCTCAGCACGCAGGAGGGATACCTTGCCTGGAAGCTAACATGTGAACAGGAGACCACTAGGAAATCACAATTTTAAGATAGATGGGGAAATTGAAAAAGTAGGCTGGATTAAGGCAAGGACAGAACACCTTCGTGTTGTAATTGCCTAACAGGAAAAGCAGATAAATGGCTTTACAGCCTTCGCTGTCCTCCGAAAAGCAGAGATTGACCTGGATTAATATTTAAATGGGAGTCCATTAAAACTGACCAGAAATTGAAATGGAAAATATCTATCCCAGAATATTGTATGTAGATAATAATAATAATAATAATAATAATAATAATAACAACAACAACAACAACAACAACAAAGTTGGAAGGGACCTTGGAGGTCATCTAGTCCAACCCCCTGCTCAGGCAGGAAACCTTATACCATTTCGGACAGTCTTTGACTTACAAAAGTTCATTTAGTGACTGTTTGAAGTTACAACGACACCGGAAAAGCAACTTAGGACCGTTTTTCACACTTTACGACCATTGCCAGCATCCCCCATGGGTCGCGTGATCAAAATTCGGACGCTTGGTGACGGACTCATATTTACGATGGTTGCAGTGTCCTGGGAGGGGGGTCACATGATCCCCTTTTGCGATCTTTGGACAAATGGGGAAAGCCAGATTGACTTAACAACCATGTTGCTAATTTAACCACTGCAGTGATTCGCTTAATGACCGTGGCCAGTAAAGCCGCAAAATGGGGCAACACCCACTTAGCAACCGTCTCGCTTAGCGGCAGAAAGGTTGAGCTCAATTCTGGTCGTGTCGCCAAGAAAATGGTAGGAACAGGTCCATCAAATGACCAGAGTTTTTTTAAATCTGATTAATAATAATAATAATAATAATAATAGTAATAATAATAATAATAATAATAATAATAATAATAATAATAATAATAATAATAGACTTGGAAGTGACCTTGGAGGTCATCTAGTCCAACCCTCTGGTCAGGCAGGAAACCACATACCAAATAATAATAATTGGAGGTCATCTAGTCCAACCCCCTGCTCTGGCAGGAAGCCCCATACCAAATACTACTACTACTACTACTACTACTACTACTACTACTACTACTACTACTACTAATAATAATAATAATAATAATAATAATAATAATAATAATAATAATAATAAAGTTGGAAGGGATCTTGGAGGTCATCTAGTCCAACCCCCTGCTCTGGCAGGAAGCCCCATACCAAATAATAATAATAATAATAATAATGATAATAATAATAATAATAATAATAATAATAATAATAATAATAATAATAATAATAATAATAATAATAATAATAATAATAATAATAATAATAATAGAGTTGGAAGTGACCTTGGAGGTCATCTATTCCAACCCCCTGGTCAGGCAGGAAACCCCATACTAACTAATAATAATAATAATAATAATAACAACAATAAAGTTGGAAGGGACCGTGGAGGTCATCTAGTCCAACTCCCTGGTCAGGCAGGAAACCCCATACCAAATAATAATAATAATAATAATAATAATAATAATAATAATAATAATAATAATAATAATAATAATAATAAAGTTGGAAGGGACCCTGGAGGTCATCTAGTCCAACCCCCTGCTCAGGCAGGAAACCCTATCCCATTTCAGACAAGTGGCTGTCCAGTCTCTTCTTAAAAACTTCCAGTGTTGGAGCATTCACCGCTTCTGGAGGCAGGTGGTTCCACTGGTGAATGGTTCTAACTTAAAGATGAGTGGCCTTTAGTTTCCGACTTTTTCCTAGAGAAGAATGGGGAAAGCACTTGTCAGAACGATGCAATTTACTTATTCATTTCTTTAAAATTAAAAATATGGACGACTCTGCTTTAAATGCAGCCCTGGCTGTACGTCCGAAAGGATTAATTAGGCTCCATTTTATATCTCCCGAATGAACCGAGGGTGGGGGCTGAAACCTGGAGAGTTAATGGATAGATTTGTCCTTGCATTAATAGTTTAAAAGCAATTGTTGCGGACCATACGTGGGCTCTGTAAATTAATGCATCTGCTTCATACTGAATTCCTTTTTTTCCCCTTTTGTGCATATTTAAGGAAAAAAATAGATTAATTTAGTTTGCCATTTTTGGTGCGTGCATCCAAGAAGCATCCTAGGCCTTGGCTACCATGGGAATATAAATTAATGGATTTATTTTAAAAAGGAGGAGGCTGCTTGTACTTGGAGAGCGAATAAGGCTGAATGGCAGAAAATGGATTAATTCGTTGGAAGGTAGACACGGGGCTGAGAGAGAGGGCTGGCTTGATGGCTGGATGGAAAGGAAGGGGTTAATAATGGGATTAATTCATAAAAACAGAGATCTTTGCTCCACTGTTACATAAACAGCTGCCTTTGCGTAAGTTCAACGCAATCCTCTGAGTTTTCTTGAAAAGGACATAGAAGCAGCTTCTCATTCCCTTCTTCGGGAATGTTTTCCCAACTTCTTTTATCCCTGAAGGGATTTTATAAGTTTAGAATCCAAGAGCTGTGAGTTCTAGTCCCACCATAGGCATGCAAGTCAGCTGGGTGACTCTGGGCCAATCACCAGGAGACGGTGAGTTCTAGTCCCGCCTCAGCCATGAAAGCCGGCTGGGTGACTTTGGGCCAATCACCAGGAGACGGTGAGTTCTAGTCCCGCCTCAGCCATGAAGGCCGGCTGGGTGACTTTGGGCCAATCACCAGGAGACGGTGAGTTCTAGTCCCGCCTCAGCCATGAAGGCCGACTGGGTGACTTTGGGCCAATCACCAGGAGACGGTGAGTTCTAGTCCCGCCTCAGCCATGAAGGCCGACTGGGTGACTTTGGGCCAATCACCAGGAGACGGTGAGTTCTAGTCCCGCCTCAGCCATGAAAGCCGGCTGGGTGACTTTGGGCCAATCACCAGGAGACGGTGAGTTCTAGTCCCGCCTCAGCCATGAAGGCCGGCTGGGTGACTTTGGGCCAATCACCAGGAGACGGTGAGTTCAAGTCCCGCCTCAGCCATGAAGGCCGACTGGGTGACTTTGGGCCAATCACCAGGAGACGGTGAGTTCTAGTCCCGCCTTAGGCATGAAGGCCGACTGGGTGACTTTGGGCCAATCACCAGGAGACGGTGAGTTCTAGTCCCGCCTCAGCCATGAAAGCCGGCTGGGTGACTTTGGGCCAATCACCAGGAGACGGTGAGTTCTAGTCCCGCCTCAGCCATGAAGGCCGGCTGGGTGACTTTGGGCCAATCACCAGGAGACGGTGAGTTCAAGTCCCGCCTCAGCCATGAAGGCCGACTGGGTGACTTTGGGCCAATCACCAGGAGACGGTGAGTTCTAGTCCCGCCTTAGGCATGAAGGCCGACTGGGTGACTTTGGGCCAATCACCAGGAGACGGGGAGTTCTAGTCCCGCCTCAGCCATGAAAGCCGGCTGGGTGACTTTGGGCCAATCACCAGGAGACGGGGAGTTCTAGTCCCGCCTCAGCCATGAAGGCCGGCTGGGTGACTTTGGGCCAATCACCAGGAGACGGTGAGTTCTAGTCCCGCCTCAGCCATGAAGGCCGACTGGGTGACTTTGGGCCAATCACCATGAGACGGTGAGTTCTAGTCCCGCCTCAGCCATGAAGGCCGACTGGGTGACTTTGGGCCAATCACCAGGATGGTGAGTTCTAGTCCCGCCTTAGGCACGAAAGCCGGCTGGGTGACTTTGAACCAATCACCAGGAGACGGTGAGTTCTGGTCCCGCCTTAGGCATGAAAGCCAGCTGGGTGACTTTGGGCCAATCACCAGGAGACGGTGAGTTCTAGTCCCGCCTTAGGCATGAAAGCCAGCTGGGTGACTTTCAGCCAATCACCAGGAGACGGTGAGTTCTAGTCCTGCCTTAAGCACGAAAGCCGGCTGGGTGACTTTGAACCAATCACCAGGAAATTGTGAGTTCTAGTCCTGCCTTAGGCACGAAATCCGGCCGGGTGACTTTGGGCCACTCCCTCTGTCTCAGCCCAGCCCACCTCTCAGGGTTGATGTGATGGGGAAAATAGGACGAGGAAGGCCTATGATCCACGTTCACCGCCTCGAGCTGCTTATAAAGTAATAAAAGCAGGATCAAAATCGAACAAATCAATAAACTAGGGAGAAGTACACAAACATTTATCTTCCCAATGCTGCAACATCAGTCTCTGGGCCATCCGAAGACGCCCACCCCCCACATGCCCCCCAAGGCCGATCTTAGCCAGGCCCCTCCATTGAGACCGAGAAAGATGAAGGTTCAGAGGGGGGGAAAAAACCCACCTCCCTGACGGCTGCATTGCCCAGAATGGAATAATCTGGTTTAATGAAATTATGTTCTGGGTTCATCTAATGCAGGGGTTCTCAACCTTGACAACTTTAAGACTTGTGGACTTCAACTCCCAGAATTCCTCAGCCAGCAAAGCTGGCTGAGGAATTCTGGGAGTTGAAGTCCACAAGTCTTAAAGTTGCCAAGGTTGAGAACCCCTGATCTAATGCTTCCTTTTCTCGATTAGGCAGCATCCTCTTCCAGCGAAAATCCATCCATGAAAATGTAAGAGTATCAATGCCATTGAAAATCGGGATATTATGGGGTTTAAAAAAAAAAAAGAATTCCCATGAAGTTCCTCGGATAGAATAACAGAATAGGAAAGGGACCTTTGGAGGTCCTCTAGTCCAGCCCCCTGCACAAGCAGGAGACCTCTAGAGTCAGTGGCTATCTCTTCTTGGAAGGAAGGATGGGTGGGAGGGAGGGAGGGAGGGAGGGAGGAAAGAAAGAAAGAAAGAAAGAAAGAAAGAAAGAAAGAAAGAAAGTAAGAAAGAAAGAAAGAAAGAAAGAACAGAGTTCAAAAGTTCAAAGGGACCTTGGAGATCATCTAGTCCAACCCCCTACTCAAGTAGGAGACCCTAATTGTTCTAAGTTTCTCCTTAATTCTAGGTTGCTTCTCTCCTTGATGAGTTTCCATCCATTGCTTCTTGTCCTGCTTTCAGGGGCTTTGGAGAAGAGCTTGACTCCCTCTTCTTTGGGGCAGCCCCTGAGATACTGGAAGGCTGCTATCATGTCCCCCCTCGTCCTTCTCGTCATTAAACTGGACATTCTCAATTCCAGCAACCGTTCCTTGTATGCTTTAGCCTCCAGTCCCCTGATCCCCTTTGCTGCTCTTCTCTGCACTCTTTCCAGAGTCTCAACATCTTTTTTACACCGTGGTGACCAAAACCAGATGTAGTATTCCAAGGCCTTGTAAAGTGGTATTAACACCTCACAAGATCTTGATTCTCTCCCTCTGTTAATGCAGCCCAGCACTGTGTTGGCCTTTTTGGCAGCTGCAGCACACGGCTGGCTCCTATTTAAGTGGTCGTCCACTGGGACTCCCTCTCACAGTTGCTACTATTGAGCAAGGTACCCCCTATACTGTACCTGTACATTTGTTTTTTCTTGGTCTTCTAGTCCAACCCTGTACCATTTCGGACAAGTGGTTATCCAGTCTCTTCTTGAAAACTTCCAGCGCTGGAGCATCCATAACGTCTGAAGGCATTTTCTGTTCCACTGGTTAATTGTTCTCCCTGTCAGGAAGTTTCTCCTTAGTTCCAGGTTGCTTCTCTCCTTGATGAGTTTCCATCCGTTGCTTCTTGTCCTGCCTTCAGGGGCTTTGGTGAAGAGGTGGACAGAATAGCAGAGTTGGAAGGGACCTTGAAGGTCTTCTAGTCTAACCCCCTGCTCAGGCAGGAGACACCATACCAGTCCAGACAAAATTAATCTAGCCATACCCAATTCCAGCAACCGTTCTTCATATGTTTGAGCCTGCAGCCCCCTAATCCTCTTTGTTGCTCTTCTCTGGACTCTTTCCAGAGTCTGGGGCATCTAGTGCGGTGCGCGTGGGTGGCCTCAGGCATCTAGCGTGTGGTTGCATGTGGGCGCATGCACCTGGGCTCCCTTCCAGACCTCCAACGAGAAACACATCCAAGTGGCATGGCATCAGCCCCCAAAGTGGGCATTGTTATCTAAGCCGCGCATTTGGCCCAGATTAGCATCCGGGCCTCCCGTTTAATTGTGTTTTTGGGGGACCATTTTTTTTGTTGTGTTGTTTTGCAAGGCCTGGTTTTCTTTGTTAATCTCGCCTGGCCTCCACTCACTCTTTGCAGGTGCTTATCTGCTTGACAGGCAGGCTGGGAGCTCGCAAGTGTGTGCTGGAGAGACAAGGGGGCTACGTGTGAGCGGTTGACCGCCCATCCCCGGGTCTCTCGCAGTCCCGCCCGTTCTTCCCCAAAGGACCGACGCCTCTCCGGGGTGTCCAGAGAGATGGGGTGTCTTTGGGAGAGGCATCCATTCACGGGGGCGGCTGTAAATCACAGCCAAGCATCTGGAGCAGACCACAGAAAGGAAATCAGCGTGGGCCACCCAACTCCGCTTTAATTAACAATTGGGGCCGAGATAAAGCTACGGTAGCATTTAAATGCCAGTATGCTAATGTGTTTTGCTCCGAGGCGGACAATGGAAACGCACTTCTCTCTGTTGCGCATCGTTGACAACCTGTGTTCCCCCTGACCTTGTGATACCAGGTTTATTTTTTTCCTCCCCCGCCTTCCAATGAAAATGAGAGGAAGCCGTGGGTCTGACGTTCCTCCATAAAGCGACAAAAGCTTTTCAAGACTTCCGTCTCATGACCGGATTCGCCACAACTTCTCACAATAAAGGAGACGGTTCAACAGCGGCTGATTCTCAGCCGTCCTTAGATGAAGGAAGAAGGCAGTGTCAGGAGTCCTCGCACTTACGACCACGAGTGGGAGCCTGAATTTCCACCGCTAAGCCAAGGGGCTGTACCAGTGAGACAAACTGATTTTGCAGCTTTTAAAAAAAAAAAAAGAGTTGAGTTGAGTTGAGTTCAATTGAGCTGAGTTGAGTTGAGTTCAATTTATTTATTTATTTATTTATTTATTTATTTATTTATTAATCAAATTTCTATACCGCCCCTCTCCCAAAGGACTCGGGGCGGTGTACAGCCTAAAATTTAAAAAACATATAAATATACAAAATTTAAAATAATTAAAAATAAATTAAATAATTTGGCCGAAATCCCCATTTAAAACCCAAAACATACAAATTGAGTTGAATTGAGTTGAGTTCAATTGAGTTGAGTTGAGTTCAATTGAATTGAGTTGAGTTGAGTTCAACTGAATTGAGTTGAGTTGAGTTGGGTTCAATTGAGTTGAGTTGAGTTCAATTGAGTTGAGGTGAGTTCATTTGATTTGAGTTGAGTTGAGTTGAGTTGAGTTCAATTGAATTCAATTGAGTTGAGTTGAGTTCAATTGAGCTGAGTTGAGTTGAGTTCAATTGAATTGAGTTGAGTTGAGCTGGGTTCAATTGAGTTGAGTTGAGTTCAATTGAGTTGAGTTGAGTTCAATTGAGTTGAGTTGAGTTCAATTGAATTGAGTTGAATTGAGTTGGGTTCAATTGAGTTGAGTTCAGTTCAGTTGAGTTGAGTTGAGTTGAGTTCAATTGAATTGAGTTGAGTTGATTTGGGTTCAATTGAGTTGAGTTGAGTTGAGTTGAGTTGAGGTAGTCCTTGTCTTATTTTATTTATTTTATTTTATTTTATTCGGATTTATATGCCGCTCCTCTCCGAGGACTATTATGACTATTATGACTATTATGACCACAATCATGTTTCTGGGGTCATGTGATCCCCTTTAGCGACCTTCCAACAAGCAAAGTCAATGGGGGGACGCCAGGTTCACTTAACGACCGTGTCGCTAACTGAACAACTGCGGTGATTCAGCTAACAACTGTGGCCAGAAAGGCCGTAAAATGGGGCAACATTCACTTAGCAGCCATCTTCCTTATCAAGGGAAATTTGGGGCTCACTTGCCGTCCTACGTCAAGGATTACCTGTGTCTGTTTTTCTTTCTCTTTCTTTCCTTATTTTTTTATTTTCTTCTTCTTTTCCATTAGCACTTTTTCTTTATATTCGTACTGTGCGTGCTTTCGTTTAACTTGGTGAAAAACTTCTTTAATAAAAAGTCAAAACTTTAGCTTGTTAAAAAAAAACACCCTTCTTTATTAAAAACTAATTGAAAAAAAAAGACCATTAAATGACACACACACAAACACACACACAAAATAAGGGTCCCAAAAGCTCATTTCCAAGCGTAAAATGAAAGAGCTAAATTTTTTCTGAGAGCGCACACGGATGACCCTCCACGTGACGAAAGTCTGGAAGATTTTTTTTTACAAAACAAAGTTAGCCCAATGGTGGGGATTTCTCTCCTCCCCCAAAAAGGCAACTGGACTTTCTTGGTGTTTTCTTTGAAACTATTTCTCTTCCCATCCGAGAAGCTTCCTCAGTTGTAACTGAGACAGAACCTCTTTTGCGCTGACTGCCAATAGCTTTGCAAGGGGAATTAAAATTACAGCGGGAGGGTTGGACTAGATGACCTCCAAGGTCCCTTCCAACTGTATTATTATTATCTTTTATTCATTAGACATGAACCTCAGTCAACTGAACATTTATTATTATTATTATTATTATTATTATTATTATTACCTTATTTCTTTATTTCTTTATTACTTTACTTTATACTGTACTTTTTACCTTATTCTTTATTTAGATTTCATTTGATTATTTTATTTTGTTTGCTTTAGATTTCATTTGATTATTTGATTATTTGATTTCATTTCATTTTATAGTATATTATATTTCATACCATTATTTTATTTTATTTTTTTTTTTATTCTGGGAATTGTGGGAGTTGAAGTCCACCCATCTTAAAGCATGCTGGCTCAGGAATTCTGGGAGTTGAAGTCCGCGAGTCATGAAGGGGCCATAGTTCCCCCATGTTGGCTCAGGAATTCTGGGAGTTGAAGTCCCCGAGTCATGAAGGGGCCATAGTTCCCCCATGCTGGCTCAGGAATTCTGGGAGTTTGAAGTCCCCG